>QANZ01044593.1:33343-71106 GCA_003254925.1 Chamaecrista fasciculata
CGTAACGTTTGAATTGATTTAAAGTTGAAGATTATATTAAATTTTTATATTGATAAAAGAGTAAGTTTGGGACCAATTTGAGAAATTATAAAATATTTAGGACCAATTTGAAATTACTTCATATGGGGAGAGTGAGTGGGGAGAGAGTGGTGGCATTTTTAATTTTAAATTGTTTTTTGCAATTTTTTAATTTCATTTATTTTTTTAAAGAAGTGGGAAGAGTGAGTGGGAGAGAGAGTGAGTGATTTTTATTTTCTTTTTTAATTTTTTAATTCACTATTTTTGATCAACCATAAGGGGTGGAGGCATATAATATAGTATAGATATAGATATATACATTATATATATATATATTAGGAATCAAATATTCTTATAAATTCAATTCAATATGTCAACTACTTTGAGATTTGGGAATTGAGATTTGAGATGGCAAACCTCCCAAGTCAGACTCAATAGTCACACAGAAACACATTAATTATACTTTGAACATCTGTCCAAAACTTCCCTTTCAGGTTGGATCAATAAATTTAATGATTTAAACTAAAATCTAGTTAATAATACAATGTAATAAAACAAATTTTATTAATTTAGACTAAAACTGAAATATTTAAATTAGGTCAATATTAAATTTCCACATATCAGTTTTCGGTTGCAGTGAATATAAATAAGCCATCATATGATCTCTTCAAGTTAATTTTTTTCAGAATTAAAGTTGTTACTTCTTATGATTTATTTACCAGTTCTTCTTTAGTTTTAGGAAATAAAATATTATTTTTCTTTTCAATATTTCCACAAGATAGGTTTGGATAGACAAAGTTAATTGCTCACATCATATATATCCCAACTTGCAAATGAATTCGATGCGTAAGATCCAAGAGAAGTCGCGTAAGTGTTACATTACAACATATTTTGTTGTTGACTTTTGTTAATTTAAAGAGAAAATTATATTAACCTCTTTCAAATTTTAGTGTATATACACTTGATACTTCTTATATTTCTTCTTGCTAATAAAAGTAAATGTGCTATACAATATTTGAAAGAAGTTATCTTCTATTATAGCAAATTAAATTCGCATCTTATTGTTCAATTAAATACTTTTCCTATTTGTTCGAAGTTATCTTCTATTATAGTACTTTGTGTCGTCTTTTTTTCGGAGGTGATGGTTTATGACTGTAGGTTTCAACTATCCCCCACAAGTATTGAAAAATGGATTTGTTATAGCATTACAATAATTAAGTGTAATAAATTACATACTTTTTTCATATGAAAAAATATGGTAAAAAGAAGTATCTTAGCAAATCTTATATATTGAAAGATCACCGAGTTGACAACTCAATCTCTGAAAGCATTTGAGGCATTTGGGAGCGATTATTTGAGTGAGATTTCAGTGAAGATTGAGGTTTTTGAATGAGTTCTCGAGTTTCTCGGCGATTTCGGTAAATTTTTTGGCGAGTTTGAGACATTTTCCCATGTGTTTTAAATTTTCTGCATTTTCAGTTTTGGTTCCTCTGTCATTTACTTTAATTTGTGTTGTTTTTGCATTTCTATTCAATTTCATGAAGAATTCATGGATTAGAGACCAAGATGTAAGGTTTGAGAATCTTTAGGGATGCTCTTTCACTTTCATTTTGATAGTTAGGGACTAAAGTGAAAGGGACTTGAAGTTTTCAGGACTAAACTATAATTTAAAATGGATAGAGGACTAACAGTGAGAGGTTTTCAAAACATATGAGACCAAAACTGAGATAAAAAAAATATAGAACTGATTTGGAACCTAAAGCAAAGATACAAGACCAAATTAGAGACAAAAAATATAGAACTGATTTGGGACCTGGAGCAAAGATACAAGACCAAATACATACTCTGGCCTTTAATTTTTTAAGGACTAAGTTGTCAACTCATCCATTTTTCAAGGACCAAATTGTTACTTTACTCTATAATAAAACATTGTACGTGATCAATTATGTTTGAAATTTTTTTTCCAAAAAAAAAATATTTTTCCTACGACAATTGATAAAAATAATAATAAAGATATAAAAAAAAATCATTTAATTGCCCTCTCATTCCAGTTCCTACTTGATTCTCTCTCATCCTTTTTTTTTTGAAGAGTACAGCCTGTTTTTGTCTAAATAAATAGTGTAGGCAGACAGAAAAATGTCAGTAGAAAATTTAGTTGGTCTTCATTTCTGAAATGACAGACATTGCTTTGCCTTGGTCCCAAGGGAGCGTGATTCTATCTAAATAATAATGACTCAATAAGTTCATTATTGATTTCGCGGCTATAAGTCACCTTCAATCACCAACACTCACCTAACAAGTAATGCCTCTCCAACGACCCCATTTCTGTGCATATCAAGATAGAAGCATCATAAGCTCTCTATTCTTTGTAAGATTTTTTTAAGCAAGTATAGATCATGTTCATAATTCAAAGGGGTGTGTATTAAGTACTTACCAGCAAAGCATAACCCTCAATAAAACTAAGAGTATTGACTGTGATCCAGGGTTTTTATGTATTCTCATTACACTAGCAATTACAAATTGTGAAAATATCCAGCAAGCAAGCAATTTTGCGTATGAATAGAAGAATTTGGAAATGGGGCTAAAAAAGGCCCATTTCTAGAATATTGGGAGCTGCTTCTTTTAGCTCCCACATCACAACAGCCAATTCTCTTACAGAACAAACTTCCTCAGAAAAAGTTAGTTTTTAGTCTTTTGCACCTCAACCATACTAATTGAGAAAACCTATTTTTTAGTTTTTAGGTTTGTCCCAAAACTACAATTTAGTCCCTATATATTAGAAATACATTTTTTGGTCCCAAAAACCAAAAAATGTACTTTTAATATCAAGGGACTAAATCATAATTTTGGGACAAAGTCAGTGACTCAAGAATAGGTTTAGTCATGTTAATTAGTGTACAACATGTGTTTACAACAAGATGCGAACAACAGCAAGGCCAACAGCAGAGATGGAAACGAGGGTTCCTATGCAGTATTTTATAACTTCATATTTCGCTGCTTCCAGCTGTGCTCTTAAAGCATGAATTTCCTGAACAGAAAGAACATTGGGAAATATAAAATGGTATCGCATGGCATGAGAATTATTAAAGAATATACTTTTCAAAGTCACACACACATATACATGTATAAAGAATCCTTACTCTGTCAAGTTTGTTAGTCAGGTTTGTAGTTTCAGCATTTTGATTAGACAATTCCTCCCTTATTCTCCTGCATTTGCAATGAATTATCAGAATTACCACTAAGATAAGTATTCAATCTAGCATGAATTTCATGATGCTTTAACAATGGATATGTTTCGGGTTCTCTTTTATTCTCACCCTCTTTCAAGGTTCAAATCCAACCGCTGCCCAGCTGTGACTTTATCTATCTCATACCTGCATCAGGCGTAAACAATTTGATGGCAGAATAAATATCATAACATAAGAAAAGAAAACACAAGTATGGTAGTTAATATTTCGATTAAAGGTTTACTGCCAGCAACTTGATAGAACGGACCTTAATTCGTTGCGCATCTTCTCTATATCATTCCTAAGTTTCTCAGTCTCATGTTGTAACAAGGAAAAATGGTGTCCCTGCATCAAGATTTCCCAGGATATTACATAACACGAAAAAACGAAAACCAATCTCTTAAAAGCATCTAATCACTCGATAAAACAGTTGGCCTGTCTCCAAAATACAACAGAACTAAAGCAAAGCTTCTTCTTTGCCTACATGTTCTCTCCATAAGTAAAATTTGTTTCAAGAACCAACTGAACTACGCCTCAAGACATAAGCAGAAGATAAGCAATAAAAATAAGTTCTTCTACAAATTATTGAGTATTCTATGTCAAGTATTGATAGATTTAGGTATAAAAGTGAGGCATATTGAAGAAAGTACAGTTAATTGTATATCACATTATAAAAGGATTAAAATGGATATTCATAGAATAGCCAAAAAAAAAGGTATAAATCATGAGTAAACGAATAAATTAAACCCTTGATTAGTAGGCCCATTTAACTCTAGTTCTTAATTTTTCAGAGAGCATAAGTTAATCCTAAAAATTATTGATCTCGTTAATTGTTAGTTGTTTTGTCAAGTGTCCCATAGCTACTATCTAGATTTTGCTACAATTAATTGATCTAGTTGGCACATCAAGGCTTCAGTAGATGAAATTCAGTAATTCACCTTTTTACAATTGGTATATGAAGCTCTAAAATCCTTTTTCTATATCTATAAAAGCCAAAATAAATCAAGTTTATGAAAAGTTGGCAAAATTTGGATAGCGACAACAGGCCATTAAATGGAAGGACTAATTTGCAAGGAATAACATATTCTAAGGGACAAACTTGTGTACTACTATATATTCATAGATTTAGGCTAGGTTGGTTTTTAAATTTGGGAGCTAAACAATTTCTAGACCATAAAACTACCTGTTAGCAGATCATTAAGCCTACAGGTCAAAGAGGTAGCTAACACTATAGAATTTTGTTAACTAGATGCGGTCCAATGGACCAAATTCCAAATGCCAGATGTCAGCCACTTTAACAATAGATACTAACACGTTCTCTTCCCTTCTATCTGCTTTTTTAAATAAAAAACAATGTTCAATTTTTTTCCTTTGCTTTTTATCCATATGCTTTTTACAAATATCAGATGCTATTATACTTCCCTTGGGAAACTTTGAACTATCTGTTCCATGTGACTCTCTAATGGATGGATCATTTTGATTGATAAAGCCTGTATTGAGTTTCTCAAAGATACCCTTTCAGTTTACAAATCAAAACGAGACATCCCTCCCCTAGGAAAACTTCCCTCAATTAATAAATTGGTGCCCTTGCGGTTGTGCAATCATGACCCAAACTTGTCAGTTGACATTTTTCTACAAAATATTGTCATTTGGGAAATTTTGACAAGTTAAATGATTATCAAAATAACCTTATTTTGAGTGAGAATTTGCTTAAAAGATGCTGTTCTGGAGGAAAATGTCACTTGGACAAATCCAAGTCATGAGTTCAAGGCCATGTGAGTTCCAACAATCCCACTTACTAGCAGGGGGAAATTAGTCTAAGGGATGAATCATTTTTGATTGAGCTAAAATCGCTGAGAAACTAAATTGAGAAATTTTATCTCTGAAATACAAAATTGAGAGAATAAAAATCTTCCAAGGACTACATCATTAACTATGAACTATTTCAAATTCAAATATCTCTTGTAAACTTGAAAACTGGAAATATCCCTCTCAATCATCAATTAAACCTGCAAGATTTGAAACCTTGTATTCATTTCCCTACTAAATAGGTCAACAAAGATGTCAAATCAAACTTTCATTTATGACATAGCACACTTGTTCAAATGAAAAAAATATATTGCTAAAACTAATGACAGAATTAGATGTGGCATCTTAGTTCACATAGTAGGGGACGGGACAAAGATTAAATCCTCAAGGTTGATAGTTGAGGTGTATTTTCAAATTTTCAATGTTAAGGGGAGCATCGGCAAATGGCTCAAAGTTGGAGACTTGGAGTAATATTTATATTTTTTTTGTCAAAATAAATTAACTAATGGAAATAAAAAATGTTAAACTAAAGTGGGATAACCTAAATCATATAGTTCAACTCAATATCAAAAACAAATTCTCACATGAGAACCATCAATTTGTATTGTTAAAATGATGTAGAAAACTGCTCTAACATCTTATATGGAAGTAGCAGTGCCAAAGATGACCAAGATACAATATGTTTATGAATATTTGATAGTGAGCCAAACAAAAGAAGCCCAACCTCAAATAATGGGCCCAACAGTAAAGGAGCAGCCCAGTTGGTTACCTTCAGGGCTGTTAGACATTTCTGAAGACTGTTCATTTTAATTTGTGATGTTATCTTAGTGCTCCCCTGTTTCGCACACCATGCACCCACTAACACTCTGCATTTGCATTATGTTCTGTTAGTTACACATGCACGTTTCCCTTTAGTTTGCATTCCACTACTGCTGTATTGAGCATTATAAATGCTCTTGCGTTGCTCTTTCAATCATCAGGATCAGGATGTTCACAGTTTGGGTGTCTATTCAAAGTGTTCTAGATTCTAGCATTTGTGGCTTCCCCTTTTGTTCTCTTCAATACGTGGGTTCCTATCAATGTTACTATGATGATTGGGTGATATGTGGGAGGAGGGGGTTTTGGTGGTTGAGGAGGGGNACTAATCATTGATGTTAAAACAAATATATATTTTGGATTAGAGCAATTCATGTGTTTAAAGCATTAGTAGAAAAAGATGGACGCTGCTTGCAATCAATATATGCAAAAAAAAAAAAAAAAGCCCTTCCTCAACCTAAGCAATTTCACTATGTGCTTTATCCATATACACATAAACCATAACCCTCAAACTCTGCCCATAATAGTTAATTTGCTTAGTTAATGAAATACCTGTGAACTCTGCACTTCTGACTTGAATTTTGATAAATTGGCTTCTTGAATCATTTCAACCTTCAAAGACAAACAGGAACAAAACCAGCTAATATAAGTAAATAGTAGTTTTTTTCAAATATTTTAAATCAAACTATCAAACAAAATTGACAAGGAAAATCACAAGTCCAAGTAGCTATTTGATAGAAGTATAGGAAAAAGAATGAGATGTCGCAACGGATCTTACTTTCTGCATTTCTCCTTTTGATACAAATGACTGAGATACATTTTCCAGAGTGTCATTCAAAACTTCAGTTATGGCAGCAGTTATAGCCTCCGCTTGCTTTGAGGGCACACCTTGCCCCTCTAATCTCCTAACCTAAGCAAAATGCAGAATGACACAGTCATACAAAAGAACCATTCTGGCCAGGAACTATATCTTCTACAGACTCTTAAAGACTAAGTTCAACAAGCGTTCACGAAAGAAAAGGAATGGGTATTGAAGTCAAAAATAGAAATCTAAAGTAGCGATTACTAAATAAGAAAGAGAGAAGTAAATTACAAGGGCTAATGTGTCAACGAGAAACAATCTCTTTCCGTTAGAATTTGCCAGCTGAGAGATGTGTCTACAGTCAATTTGTCTACGTCCCGAAATAGAAGGCAAAGAAGCTGAAAGCGGATCGTATATTGCTCTATCCAACGAAGATACCACTTTGGAAGCCCCAAATCCTCTTAATCCAATTAATCCGATCCCTGAATTTGATCCCAATTGACCTACCCGCTTGCAAGCCGCAAACGCGGCCATCAGAGGATCAAACAAAAACCCTAGATTCCAGGCAAATCGCGTTCGTTCACAGCAGCAACTAATCAAAACAAAAACACACAATCACGAATCAAGATTCAATCGAAAATCTACGTTCAGCACATTTCCAGGACCAAACCACAAAATAAAAAATAGAAAATGAAACAGATCACTCGAGATTCCCCTTTGGTTCGTCAAACACACTAAAGCACGAATCGTAGCTCAGGAAATTTAACCTTACCTCCCTACCTTATCTCACTTTCTCTCTCGGCAAACCAAAAGGGGAGAAAATAATTAATTAATAGTAATATAAACAAAAATTTGTTGCTTCTTGGGAAGTGTGAAATGGATTATACCTTAATTTTTCAACGAAAGATGGAGAAAGCGTGAAGGAAGGAGGAGACAACCAGAAAAGGCGTTGTCTAAGGAATGTTAGGAATTGCTGTGTTCTTCAAATACCATGGATCGATCGTCTTCAACAAGAAGGCTTCTTCTTCATTTGGTAACGTTCTTGTTTAGAATTTCAAATGGTAAAATTTGTACGGCTTAGAGCATTGACTAATTTGGACTCTCCATTCCCAAATCATTGTTTAATTGTTTCCCTAATAAGGATTTTTGTTTCTTAGGCATTCGAAATAATGAATGGCAAGCTTTTCTAATTGTTATGGTAATAGCTAATAATTAAATTAGTAATAAGCCTTTGTAGAGTCTTGGGAGTTGGGATGGTTATTTTTATCATGTTGAGATTTGTTGACTTGAAAATGTGAAAGAACATCAAAACTTTTTCCATTCTTATTTTGGCAAAAAAGTATTGTTGGAGTGATTTTCAATTATATACTCAACGTTTTTATTTGGCTAATTATATCTCTAATGTTTCACATTTGAGTCAATTATACCTCAATTCTTAACTAATTATAGAATAATCCAGAATGTTTGTCACCTTTAATAAACAGGTCCTTAGAAGTCATTAAGAATCATCCATTTCTCTTACCTTAAAACATCACCAACACACTTCGTCGTCGTCAACTACTCTGTCATCGTTTCCGTCAAGATGGTCATTCTCAGCTTTTTGATCTCCCGTAAATTATGTCGTTCACATCTCTTTAACTTCCCTTACAATTGCCTCTTTCACCATCTTCTTTATTTTGTCTCTCTCTCCAAAGGAGTTTTAAAGTTATTTTACTTCTCAATTTCGACGACCACGACGACACTGCCACTGGAGATTGTGTGTTAACGCCGGGAGCTAGAGCTATTGGTATTTCTGCTCGATTTCTTTGTATTTGAGGCTCACCGACGAGTTTGTGTGTGATTGCCGGAACTGTGAAAATCTTAGGGGAGAAAATCTCGAGATTTTTTGGGTTTCTCAATTGTAGAGACCAGTTCTTCAAATATGACAAACATTCTGGGTTGTTCTGTAATTAGTCAGGACTCGTGTGAAAGAAAAATCTTGAGAATGGAAGATTTCTAAAAAATAAAAACTTAAGGACCTTAAAACAAAAAAAATGCTGAGTTGGAATATAATTGATTTAAATATGAAATGTTGAGAGTATAATTGAAAATAACCTCATAAGTTAGGGGTACCAATAATACTTTTGCCTTCTTATTTTATATATCATTCCTTGTTATGAAAATTACATTAGTTCCATAAAAAACAAAAAAGAAAGTTACATTATTGAGCAGTTTGAGTTTTGAAACACCTAAGGAACATAACTTGAGTTACATTAGTGTTATAATGATCGAAATGATTGTTTTTAGGCAAAAGTATATTTTTGGTCTCCAGATTTTATACCAACTATTAATTTCATTCTCAATATTTTTTGACTGTTAATTTCGTCCTTAATGTTTCACATTTTAGTCAATTTTATTCTTGGATTAACTTCTTTCAATAAATTAATGGCAGACTTTATCTTGTCTTTCAATCTGAGTTGGAATTTGAGTTTCTTCTTCTAACAATTTTACATTACATGTCATTAGCCACATAGATTCTATTGTTAATATTTGGTTAAAGGAAAAGTAAAGGATAAAATTGAACAAAATATGAAATATTAAGGACAAAATTGACTGCAAACAAAATTTGAAGACGAAATTGACAAAATTGTGTAAAGTTTTAAAACCAAAAGGTAACTTTTACCCTTTTTTTTTGGTGTCTACATTAGACTTTTTCCATTCTTATTTTATATATCATTCATGCAGACTATTATTTCTTTGTTTGGTTTGGTAAGAATCAACAATCAAGATGTATTTGAATGATTGAATCTATTAATTTAGGTTGTTATTATTTAGAATAATTAATAATAAAAAAACACTTTTTAAGTTGAATACAACGTCTCTTTATAGCTTTACCAATCGGTAAAATGTTATTAACTGGGTCAATTCTGAATGGTTTTTTCTTTTCATTTTTTGTCATAAAATTGGTTGCCATTCAGAAAGAAAAAAAAAATAACAGTGGCAGGGTTTTAAAATTATATGATTTTTTCTTTGATTGGAAGAAAATCAAAGAGATAGAGAAACACAAGGTCTTAAACTAGAGCTTCAACATTGTCATCAATGTGAAAAAAATATTGATTGATAATTAATTTATAAGTACCTTTTCAAATGTTCATTGAGTCTGGAATTATACCCTTATCCTGATAAGCCCCTCAGAATTCAACTCATCTAATTCTTTTTCCACCAAAATAAACAAAAAAAGTCATTTGTATTTGTGCCAAGTATGGATTGTTTTGTTTTCCTTGAAATATGTACGACACTATCCTGTTATACACACCCATTGAAAATGAAAACAGACTTAGGGGTAACATACCATACCACCAAAGCCTTATCCCACTAGGTGGGGTCGGCTATATGGAACAACTGACGTTGATCCATACGAGAGACACGACAAATGTTTTACGTTGGCTGTCGCTTGCCTAACACAACCCTCCTCTTTTAACGGGCTTGGGACCGTCAGTGTAAGCATAAGCAAACACCGTCAGTGTCGCTTGCCTAACACAAAAACCTTCACGCCTTTTCTTCTCTTCATTAAGAAAAAGATATCTCTTTAAAAAAAGTGTTGGATCCCAATTGTTTCATCAGCTTTGAGAAGATACTGGAAGGGAAGGAGTGTAGTTATAAATAGGATAAGGCGAATCCAATTCAAGTTGGTCTAAGATCTTCTGTGTAGCCCACAGATAAGAAGAATGACCTTCAATGTGCTCTGCCACATCAACCTGCAAATCCCAAGAAACAAACAACTTCCTATGAAAGATCCAATTCCAATGAATGATAGCAATTAACCAATAATGGTTAAATTAAACATTAGCAAAGAGGATGATGAATGAACATCTCACATTTTGTATCCCAGGAATATTGATTGGTTGGATTCCAGCTAATCCTTTAGTAAGTAGACTGCTCAAAAGTGAAAGGTTAGTTTATGCTTTCAGCTTAACAAGGAATTGAGATTAATATCTCCAAAATTTTCTGTTCAAATAAAAAAGAGATGGACATAGCAATATAGCATATAAAATCTTGCACTAGATTAGTGATCCCACTTGTATTATTCAAGGTGGATGTCATTATTTATTGGTTAAATTGCATAAAACCCCCCTAAACCTTAAAAAGTGACAAAACACCTCTTGAACTTTTAATTTTATGCAGATAATTCCTTTTTATTAAAAATTTCATTGAAAAAATCAAGAAAATTTTATATTTTTGGCTACTATTAATTATAATAATAGTTAATTTTAATTTTGAACCAACATAAAATGTAACAACCACCATAAAATTATAAAAATATTTTTTTAATGAAAATCTTAATAAAAGCAATCTTTTGTACAAAATAAAAAATTTAGGAATTCTTTCGTCACTTTTCAAAGTTTAGGAAATTTTGTGCACACTGCACAGTGAATAAAATTCAGGCGACATTTTGTTCATTTAAGCCTTATTTGTTATGCCTCCCTCTTCAAAAGGTTATGTAATGAGTGTTCAAGGGAAATAATTTCAGATCTGCAGAAATTCTATCACAATTCACAACTTTTTCATTTTTCAAGTACCTTGCACGGAAAGCAACTCCAAGCATCCAATCATTTCCAGAATAAGCATTTATGAATCTTCCTGCTACCATCTGCAGAATAACACGGAGTAACAAAACACTTAGAGGCATGTATTTACATGAAATAATTAGACTGACAAAGAAGGTATTATCAAGAGAAGAAGGAAATCTTCTATTACCTTTCGGGCAGCTTCCCAGTTCTCATCCCTGATTGAGATGGGCGCTCCAAGAAGAATAACATTTTCTACTATTTCAGCTGCAAAATAAACACAAGAAGCACCTTAAAATCAACTGAAGATAACTATTGCTCAAGTCACCAAGGACCTAAAATCACTGTTAGTCATTTTTAGAGTTCAAAAAGCTTAAAGAAAACACAAGATTAGCATTACTCACCGTTATTTTCGGTTTCAGCTAAACACTGGAGACACTTGAAAATAACTCGAGCCCCAAGCGAGTAACCTACAAGAGTCACTGGCCTGAAACACAGGTTAATAGTAATGCATGTTTCACAGTTCTTTAAAAGCCTGAATTAACAATTTTTTTATTTTTTGACATTAGCCAATTTACCTATTCCCCTGCAATCCATTTAACAGAACTTCAGCAAGCAGCTTTCCCGCTTTGTCTGATCTGAAAAATAAAATTATTTTACATAAGCAGAGATCTACTTTAAACCAAGAATGCAAATTGCTAATAACAGAAGTTTTTTATCAGGGAAATGAAAATGCCTTTTATTATTATTTTTTTAAAAAATATCATCCTTGGCATGCCAAACCACCTCACCATCTGACTAGAGTCACAGTTCATACAGGGTGTAGTTCAATTTCGGTGCACTTGAAATATGATCCTTTCCTCATATGAAAAATTTTCGTTGGAAAGGGAAAATAGAAAGTACAATAAGGAGGAGGAGGAAAATATATCCACCAAAATGAAGAAAGTCGAAATGAAGCTGACGAATCTTTGTATATCAAAATTTGGAAACTTCCTTTAAACAACAAAAGCAGAGCATCGGAAAGAAGCCATACAGGTAACGTATCTAGAGAGGCAAAGAGACACCATTAAAGATATGGACATTTTATCCAACCAAATACACTCAAGAACAGCATAAACAGTGAATTTCCACAAGATTTTGGCCTTCTACGAAAACCTTTAATCTTTATCATGAGAAACTGTCTCAAGGTTCTCAATAGGAACTGAAACAATAATTCCAAAGCAAAGTAGCCACTGTTCATTGTATAAAATATAATGACTAAAAGAGAGTAAGTACATTTTTCCTAATATATTTCCAAAAGTTCTATTCTACACATAATCAAGAAGAACAAGTGCAAACCTGTCAATTGCAATTGACCATTTACTGTCTATGAAGTCAGTTGCTGCAAGTAATGCAGCTGGCCAAGCCAGAGCAGTTAAAAGTGAGCTCAATACAGTCATCATTGCCCCTTGCTTCATCACCTCCATTGCAAGTCCTACAGGAGATGGCAGAAATAGTGACATCATACATAACTCTACTTATTATAATAATCAATAAATAAACAAATTAGCAGCCTGAAATGAAAATCAATTACTTGAAGTAAGCCAATCCTGAATAGCGGTGCTCACAGCAATAAGATTTTCCGACTCCCACTGAAGCGCATACCTAACTTTTTTGCAAGACCATGTGAAAAGTCATTTGTTTTGCTGGTCTCATCAACCATACGAGCATTTACATCACAATCAAATCAACACAAAACTAAGGAGTATAAAAGGTAACTTCGATGTGATAAAGTAGTTTTAAAGGTACATGTTGCACCAACATCAAGCATGCCATGCTGAAACTACCTTTGCTCATTTCCTTACTCCTTGGCCAACAAAACAGTAAAATGGATGATGTGTATCATTATTATTTTTTTTTAAAATTTATCATTATGGAAAGATTTATCTATTAATAATTGGGTAAATTACAAGGAAGGTCCTTGTGGTTTGGGCTATTTAGAGATCGGGTCCCTATAGTTTAAAAAGTGTCAATTTAGGGCTCGAGGTTTACTTCATTAGCGGAAAGGGTCCCTGTAGTATATTTATGTCCAAAAATTAACCAAAAAATGCACTTTTATCTAGATTTCATCCTTCTTTCAAGATTTCCTTTCATTCAAGTCCCTAATTCATCTCAGAATAGTCCAGAAAGTTTATCATCTTTATCAAAAACCTCAATTCAAGTTTTATCCATATTCTACCGGGTCCCCAACTTAATGAAAACGAAACTAGACTTTAATCTAATGTTTGGGAATGTGAGAATACATAAAGAATTAGCATTTGGCAGCAACAACACTCAAGGAAAACTACCAAAATGAATGGGTATTTCATTAAGTGCGGAAAAAGTATTTTGAGGAGGTGATTTCAATTGGTGAATTCGGTTTTCGTATTTTATTGTTGGGTTAGTTTTCTTCCACTTTTAAATCGTGTTTGTGTTGCTGTTACTCCTTTACTACTTGATTTCATCTGGGATAATGATCTTTTGTTTGAAAATGGCTTAAAAATGACAAACAATGGATCGAGATATTCGATTTGCAGGTTTTAGGGACCTGTTTGATAAAGATGATAAACTTTCTATACTATTCTGAGATGAATCAGGATCTAAATGAAAGGAAATCTTGAAAGAAGTGGTGAAATCTTGATAAAAACCAATGAAGCATAGACACTGACACAGACACACTGACACGTCAAATTTTCAAAATTATATGACACGACACGGCATATATTTATATATATAAAATATAAATAATTAAAAATCTATAAATTTTAATAAAAAAATTTAAAAATTACAATATCTATTTATAATATATGTCATACGTGTCATTATTTTCTATTGTTTATCATGTTAAAGTCTCAAAAAATTGATTTTATATTTTGAAACTTATGAATATGTGTTGTATGTACGGGTGTCAGACACGGACACGTGTCCGACACGCCTTTCAAATGAAGTGTTGATGCTTCATAGATAAAAACTCATTTTCCCGTTAATTTTTGGATGAAATATACCACAAGGACCCTTTCTGCTAACGGAATAAACCTCAAGCCCTAAATTGACACTTTTTAAACCATACTACCACAGGGACCCAATCTCTAAATACCCCAAATCACAGGGACCTTCCTTGTAATTTGCCCTTAATAATTTAACTGAGGAAATATGCAAAGATAGAACATGTTTGGCTTATCCATATAGTTGACGCCACATAATGGGAAGAGAATTTGATTGTTGTTGTAATTTCTGACTCTTAGTTATTAATCAAACACAAACATACAGGAAGTTGGAAGATGGTAAAGATGTGTACCTCTCCAAATTGTCAACCTGCCCTTCCCATGGCCTTACAAAATCCTCCTCCTCAAAGACAAATCCGGAGACCAAGATTTCAACTGCTAGCCTCTGCAAGCAGAAGTTCAACAAGAATTTAATTTGAATATCGAAAGCTTAGTGCAGAAGTATTGACTTCATGAAAAGAGAAAGGTGAGACAAAATTGAAACATGCAAATGAATCATAAGACCCAAGATGCTCAATGCAGTATAGAATGTCACCAAATGGTGGGACATGAAAAACATGAAACTCACGCCTTGGTTATGGTTTTCTCCTATTGCTTTGAATTCAAATTCGTCCACACTACCAACTCTCCTAGCCATTTTGCTCCCTGTAAGACCAGCTCCAGCAGCTGGGAGAAGAAGTTTTGAGGGGGTTAAATAACAATGTCATTACTTAACTGTAGAAATGGGAGTCGATTGTCCTATGAAGCTAAATGCATCAGAAAAACAGATAAAACCCTTACGATGAAAAATGTAAAAAGGTTAAGTGGACCATCTTCAGCATATGGCAGAAATTAACGGCAATTGTGCATGCATCACTCCTCTAGTCAGTTCTAAAATTTAAAACAAACTGACATAACCATAGTAAAATTTATTTTGAACAACTAATCAGTGAATTGAAGAGTTCTAAGTGTAGCCTGACAATCAATTATCTTCATGGAAATTACCAAGAATATGTCAGTGAACTGTGTGCAGCAACAAACGAATCAGCACCTTCACTACCTATTTAATCACACATCATGTTTGCATCAGTTAGGGCTTGTTTGACAATTAGGAGGGGAAGGAAAGGGAAGAGGTTAGGGGAGATTAACCTTCCACATCTTCTCCCCTTGTTTGGGTCTTGATACCTCCTCCAAAATATCCCATTTGGGGTATTTTCAATTTGTGAAGAAGGGAGGAGAATGAGGGATTAAAATTTAATCCCTCATTATCTTCTCCTCCAATTCTCAACCTCCCAAATAAGGGGACGATGTCTCAACCCTCTCCCCCTCCTTCCCCTTCTCATCCTTAATCCGCAATCCAAACATAGCCTTAAGCAACACTGTAGCACAAAATTCACCAAATTGGGTGTGCATAAGAAAACCCAAACCAAATAAAACACACATCTAAGACACAGAAGAGTGCCAATAAGAACTTGGTGGTCTAGATTGTGTGTTTAGAAAACACAGTAAACTCACAAAGAGCTAATTTAACGCCACATTGAGGAAGATTTAACAAGCATTTGAATATTCCAGTAAATAAAAGCATATATAGCCAAATATGTACCTCCAAATGAAGCAGCAACAGCAACAGAACCAACTACAGTTCCTGCAGCACTAGCAGCTGCAGCAAATCCACTTGCTCCAATTATAGGGATCAAGGTACCCAAAGTTGGAGCCAAAGCACTAAGTCCAGCAGCAATTGCTGGGGCAGCTAGTCCTGATTATGCTTAAAGTAGGTTAAGAAACCATCAAATACAGAAGAAAACTGATTCATTTGCAAATTATATATCTCGAATTACATGTTGAAAAGATATTAAAGGATCCATACCACCAGTAATGGCCATCAAAGCTCCTCCAGTTATTGCAGCAGCACCGATGATGCCACCTCGCTTCAATTTAGCCCACTTGCTTTGTTTTGATTGTGTTTCTTCTTTTATTGATTCTTGCTCTTTCAGTAAGGCCATTGCAGAACAAGCAACCATGGTCTCAATGGCCTCCTGCAAAGTGAATCATCGATCATTCATCTTCAACACTAAAAGATATGCATTATGGAACCAACAAATCTGGGAACTTATCAAGTTCAGCAATTTAAACTATTGCTAAAATCATATATTAATGTATGAGTAACATGGAAATCAAGTGTATAAATGACAATCACCAAAGTGAGGATTACTCCCTGATATGACTATTTTCTAACAGTAGACACACTAAAAGAACTTACATCTATTTCTAAAGATCGCCTCAACTTATAACAAGTAGTTGCTAAATGACATAAAATTGTCTATTGAAAGATTCAGTATACAAACCATTTTTGTCCACTTGATATCAAACCAAGTAGCAAGATAATGCAAGGCCACTCGATGCCGAGCATCATAACCCTTTCTTCTCCGGGTATATTTCTTGTTATCTTCGCCCAAATCTGATAGGCAAGCAGAAAGAAGTTCATAGAGAACTGTCACTTTCCTCTGATAAGTGAGCATCGTAACCTCTTCAATTGGTCTTTCATCAATTATAATATTAGGAGAACCCTGCTGTGGGTCAGTACAGTCATGGAAAGCAGAATCACAGTCAAGGAGAGGAGTATCTATCTCCTGATGAGTTTCCAAATGCATATCTTGTTCTTCTAATTCTGGCTGAAAGTTAGGAGTTCCATATTTCTCTCGACATTGATTCTCATATTCACGGTGCTTTTCTCTTTTAGAGTTAAAAGACTCTGAAATTTTGCCTAAGCTATTTATCACACTGTCAACAGCTTCTGATAAAGCAAGTTCTTGGTCTAACCTTTGAGATGAATCACCACCGTCATCATCTTCTAAAAGTAATCTCATGAACTGTGATATTCACATATTTAGTGTAATAATGAGAAAAAGTCATTAAATAGAACAAACCATATATCAATTGAAAAAAAAATAAAGGAAGAGTTGTGCTATAGAGTATGAACTTTCAGATAAAAGAGGAAAATTGAATCCAATGCAACAGCTGTTAGAGAGAGAGAATTTATGTGATGCCACATACAGTTTGGTTGTTTTTCTATGTGCAAATTCTCGTTCTGTTTAGTCTTTTATACACAATAGAACATAATAAGGAGTAAAAAAATATTAAACTTTTTAATTGTGTAGCCATAAAATAAAGTTCAAAATACGATTAGAACTTTTTAGTTTTCTAAAACATATTCTGATATAAAATAGTTCTGTAATTGACAAACTAAGGGATTCTCACTTCCATTT
Organism: Chamaecrista fasciculata; assembly: GCA_003254925.1. Classification (NCBI taxonomy): domain Eukaryota; kingdom Viridiplantae; phylum Streptophyta; class Magnoliopsida; order Fabales; family Fabaceae; genus Chamaecrista; species Chamaecrista fasciculata. The sequence goes on from QANZ01044593.1 coordinate 50,831, forward strand.
GCACTATGGATAACTGAATAAGAAAAGGAGAAAATATGGAATTGAAAGACCCAAGAGCCAGACACACATGAGCTAATATTTTCCACCTCCATTTTGGTTAGCAGCTGGGTCAAACTCCAAGGCTCATCAAATACAAATGCAAACAAAATAAGACAGCATGAAATCATATAGATTAAAAACACAGACCTTCCTCCACTGAATAAAATATGTACTGAAGTAGAAGAAAATTTAACAGTAAAATGTTTTAATTCAGGTTTGGATTACAGGACCAAAAACCCCTTAAGGCATCAAAATATAGGAAGGAATACATATGAATACGCAACTTCATTATAACTAATATGTATGCATGCAGCACATTAAAAAGGAATTGGGAAGAAGTAAAATGACATACTGGTCCAACGGAATGCCCAGACCCAGCAGTTTCCTCAAGTCCAGACCATGCCACAGAATCAATATCTAGAAACCTGTTCAGAGACAAAATTACATTGAAAACAGAATCCAACACAAAACAACTGATAGCTTTTCTACTTCATAGCTATGAAGCACAAATACTGACATCAATTGAGGACACGACACGGATACATCGGCAAACTAAATTATTAAAATTACATAAATATATATATATATATAAATCCATAAATCTATTCATAAAATATATCATGTGTGTCATTTTTTTCTATTTTTACTGTGCCGGACCTGCATAAAAATGATTTTAAACTGTGACACTCATGAACATCTGTCGTCATGTTGTACATGAATGTCAGACACAAACATGACACTCTCAAAATGAAGTGTATTAGTACTTCATAGCTCGTAAGCTAGGGGAGAACAACTTCTGAACATATCAAACTAAATTATTAAAATTACATAAATATATATATATATAAATCCATAACTCTTGATAAAAACTTCAAAAATTATAATATCTATTCATAAAATATATCATGTGTCAATTTTTTTTTGCTGTGCTATAGCTGCAAATAATTGAAGTTAAACTTTGACACTCATGAACACATGTCATCATGACGAATGCCAAATACAGACATGACACTCCCTCAAAATGAAAATGAAGTGTATTAGTAATTCATAGCTTGTAAGCTAGGGGAGAAAAACTTCTGAACATATCAAAGCTTCATTTCGGATGTATGAGGAGAATGATCATTAACATATTAAATCTATACTAACATATTTGAAAAACTAAATAGAATGCTAAATAAATGATTTGAGAAAAAAAATAGTTGAGTTAGTGCTACTAAGGAAGCCTTGTTCAATTGTTCAATTCAAAATCACTTCTCCTACAACCAGATTCTTGAAACGAGAACAATTCAAAGAAGACGATCCAAGCCAAAATTATAGGCAAAGGAGGAAAAGGATGAGACATACTTGAAGACAGGACGGAGCAGACCCGTATCCTCATGGACCCAAAGATCCGGTGACTCGGAAACGGAATCACTGCCGGAGCTACTGCTACTAATTCGTTCGTCAGATGCAGAGCCATCGGCGGAGCCGAGAAGGTTAGTCTGGTGAGTCTGGGCACGATGAAGAGCGATGCCGAATAAGGCTGCGGCGGCGTATTTCTGCGTCGGCGTTAGAAGCGACGACGGGGCCATGGTTTTTGCAGTCCTAATACCGCGAATGCATATGGATGGAATAAGGAAGACGAATAATCACCATCATCAACCGTTCTGGGGTTGCAAAAGAGGGGGAGAGAGAGCGATCGTCGATTCGATTTCGAAAGGGAATTCAAATTGAAATTGAAATGCGGATGTCAATGGGTGAATTGTGATGCAATTCGAAGATGATCTTCGATCTGTTTGTTTGTTGTTTCTGTTGGCCGTTACTTGCGCGAATGGTAATAATCCTAACAATGTATGTATCTTTCTTCTCTTTGACTTGAATGCTGAAGCCACCGCTTCAATTGCTTCTATGTGGGCACTTTGGAGTTGTGAGTAAGCCAAAATCAGAAGAAATTTTGAGTTTTGAACAACATACAAAAAGAAAGGCCAAAGTCCTATTTTGGTCCTTCAGATTTGCTCAAAGTTTCGTTTTGGTCCCTTAAGTTTTTTTCATTCCATTTTGGCCTCTCATATTTAGAGTCATCAAAAGGCTCGTTTAACTCATCAAATTGGCGAGTTGGGTTGAGAAAATCTGGCTCGCAAAAAATTATAACTCGAGTGAGTTGGTGAGCCAACTCACCTTATTTAAAATTATATATATTAATATATTTTTATTTATAGTTACTAATGATTAGTATTGAATAGTTATAATATTGTACAATTTGTCTTAATTTTCAGGAATTTTATTAAGAAAGTTGATAAAAAATATTTTTTATTTAAAAAAAATGGAAAAAAATGAAAAAATAAATAAATTTAATGACTGATGGGTTAAGTGGGCTAACCCGGCTCACCAAATTGGTGAGTCGGGTTGGCAAAACCTTGCTCGCCTGAGATTTTTGGCTCGCGTGAGCCAACCCACATGAGTCGCGGCTCGTGACGAGCCAGCTCGAGTGAGCCGAGCTGGCTCGTTTTGACAACTCTACTTATGTTTGCTCAAAGTTCTATATTGGCACCTCAAATTTTTTTCATTCTAATTTGGTCCCTCAAGTTTCTATGAAGTTCTATCGTTAGTCCCTGACTCTTTTCCATCCACTTTTTCTGTTAAAAAAAAAACTAACTTTCATCTCCCAACAAGTTTGCTCTTTTACAAAAGGGAAGAGCCTTTAAGCAAAATATTTAGGAAATAAAATTTAGTTTTTTTTTTCTTTTTTTAACGAAAAAAGTGGATGAAAAAGAGTCTCATATGTTTTGAAAACCTCCAAGCGTAAGTCCTCTATCCATTTTAAATTACAGTTTAGTCTTGAAAACTGCAAGTCCCTTTCACTTTAGTCCCTGACTATCAAAATGAAAGTGAAAGAGCATCCCTGAAAAAGGGAGGTTATAGAAGAAAATATTTGAGGGCGATTATTTGAGTGAGATTTCAGTGAAGATTGGAGTTTTTGGATGAGTTCTTGAGTTTCTCGGCTATTTTCGTACAATTTTCAGTGAGTTTGGGCATTTTCCGGTGGGTTTTAATTTTTTTTGCATTTTCAGTTTTGGTCCCTTTGTCATTTGCTTTAATTTGTGTTATTTTTGCATTTCTATTCCATTTCATGAAGAATTCATGAATTAGGGACCAAGATGTAAAGTTTGAGAATCTTCAAGGATGCTCTTTCACTTTCATTTTGATAGTCAGGGACTAAAGTGAAAGAGATTTGAAGTTCTTAAGACTAAACTGCAATTTAAAATGGACGGAGGGCTTACGGTGGAAGGTTTTGAGAATATATGAGACCAAAACTAAGACAAAAAAATATAGGACTGATTTGAGACCTGAATCAAAGATACAAGACCAAATTCGAGACAAAAGAAAATATATGACTGACTTGGGACCTGGAGCAAAGTTACAGGACCAAATTCGCACTTTGGCCAATTACTTATATTGATTTAGAGAGAATCTAAGTTTAGTAATTTGCAAGGTTAAGAAAACCGGACCGGACCGGCCGGTTGGATCGTGAACCGGGACTCGGTCTGGTCCGATTCAAAGACAAAACCGGATGTGCATCAAACCGGTCAAAAACCGATCAAGAACCGGGAAAACCAGTGAGAACCGGCCGGTTCCCCAAATAACCGGTTTGGTTATTTTTCCTCCATTCTTGGTCTAGAACTCTGAAATGAGGGAGAAAAAAATAGGGTACCAAATATAAAAAGAATATAAAAGTAGAAGAAGGAGAGTAGGAACTCAATATCAATGAACACTTAAAAAAAATTATTACAGATCTGATTCATAGGCTCACAGCAAAGAAGAGGAAAACACAATTTGAAGACGGAGAAGAGAAAACGCATAGACGAAGCGGGAGAGAAAATTTGGCATCTTGCTCCTTTCTGGTCATTGATAATACCTTGCTTCCAATTAAAATATAAATGCTGTGAGCAAGATGCCAAATATAAATACCTTACTCAAATAAATATAATTTAATAACTAGTGTAATAATATTTAATGAAAGTAATTATTTATATTAAAATGATAGTATATTAAGATTTACTACATTATTATTTAATATATTTTGTTGATAATAGATAATTTTTATAATATATAAAATTAAAAAATATATATTTCATTATAAACGGTCAGACCGCGGTTGAACNTACTCTCAGTTTTTTTATTGCAGAGTTCTCAATTTAGTCATATATCCTTTTTTTTTGGTAAGAGGTCATATATCTTTTTTTGTTAGACTTTTGCTCTGCAAAAGGTCTCAATTTGGTCCCATATCATTTTTGCTCTCATATTTTTATGTCTTCAACTTGACCTAAAGATATAAGACCAATTCTATATTTGACCTAAAGATATTAGACAAAATTGGAGTCTGAGCTAAAAATATGAGATTAAAAGTATAAAAAAAAATATACGAGACCAAATTAAAAATTGAGGAAAAGATATAAAACCAAAATTATACTTTAACCAAAAATTTATATATAACTAATTATAATTAAAAAAATTTTAAATTTACTTTTTTTTACATTATCAATTATCAAACAGAAATAATATAAATTAAACTTTTTATCGAAAGGAATTATAATAAAAATATTAGAAACCTTACGTAGTTTCTTCTTCTTTCTTTTTTAATATATCAAAATTTTTAAAAAAAGAAATTTAATTATATTTAAAATTTACTATTCTTTTTTTCTTTTAAATTACTACGTCCAAAGTCTAAGCATAAAATTTTGGTAAAAGAGTCATTTTGGTCTTAAATGTATATTCTAAAATTTATTTTGGTTCATTATGTTTTAAATTTTTTACATTAGACCTAAATGTTGGCAAAATGTTTCATTTTGGTCCCAAACTATTGAATATGACTCATTTCATGTTTAAACATGAAGAGTTTAGAGTTACGTAGTGTTTTCAAATAGTACTTTCTCTATCTAGTTGAGGTTGTCAGTAAACGAGGTCAAACTGGTCATAAAAGTAGACTGTTCATTTTATGATTAAACAACTAAAGTTGATCATATCTCTCTCTCTCTTTTCAAATTCGAATGCGACAAATTCAGAGTTTTAAGTTATTCTTAATTATTCCTTTGAACTTGAAATGAGATAAATATGACCAAATTTAATAGTTTGGGATCAAAATGAAACATTTTATCAATATTTAGGATTAAAATAAAATATTTTACCAATATTTAGGATCAATTTGAATATTTTGAAACATAATGGACCAAAATGAACATTAGAACGTACTTTTAGGACCAAAATGACAAATTTTTTCTTGGTAACAATTTGATTACAATGGATAATTCCTCAATCCGATTCCGATGATGAAATGAAACCATCATACACGAGCAAGAATTGACATTTCGTGTGATCGAGGCATCGCAGTTTGCATCGTTTTGAAGAGCACGAGCCCTTCATATATATACATTCAATTCCACCTGTGTCAAAACCTCTTCTTTCAATTCGCGAAAGTAACGGAGATTTTCGTAACTGAGGAAGCTCCCAAAATAACCCTTTTCATCAATCATGATGCAGAGACCCAGACGACGTTGCGAGGGCACAGCCATGGGTGCCATCGTCCTTGATCTCCGGCCCGGTCTCGGAATCGGACCCTTCTCGCTCGGTAATAGAAATCGTGTTCATCTATTTGTCGTTCTCTGAGAAATCTTAAAAGGGAGTGTGAGGAAAACCAATTGATTCCGATTCCTGTATTTTCTTTATCAGTTTGATAGAAGCGGACTCAAATTGTTACAATTAGTGTTCGTTCTTCAATTGCCCTCAACGGCTTGCTGAGGATTGGTTCAATTTGTAGTGTTTTCTGGGTTTCGCTTTTTTTGACGATTTAATAATCTCTAGATGATGGGGTTTGGAGTTATGTTGTTGGGTTCCATCTTGTTTTTCGAATTTACTTCTTGTTATCCATAGCTCAGCTAATTTGAAAATTCATGCATATGAGATATCAATGCTAATACACCAATATTTTGTTATGCTGGTGTGTTTATTATTAATTGGAATTTCGAATGCTGTTCAGGGATGCCAATATGTGAAGCATTTGCTCAGATAGAGCAGCAGCCTAACCTATATGACGTTGTCCACGTGAAGTATTTTGACGAGGTTTGTAACGAATGACGATGACTTGACTCTTATGATTTATGTCATTCATGTTCCATGGATTCTGTTTTTTAACCAGATTCTAGACAAACTTTAATTCAATAACATTGCCTGTGAGGCATCTGCTGGTTTGCTTTATGAGAGATTTATCTTAATTTTTCTTTCTACATTATGCATACGCAGGAACCTCTGAAGTTGGATATTGTTATAAGCTTCCCGGATCATGGCTTTCATCTTCGTTTTGATCCATGGTCTCAGGTGTTGTGCATTTGTTTATTCTTAACGTAAACATCTGGCTCGTAGTTTCAGTAGTATGCTTATTTGAAAACTAGAGATGAGTTTTACTTTCAGCTACGGTAAATCTTTTTCATTATGTCATCGATAGGAAGCATAACTAGCTAATTGTAGAGTTGAACTATCCGTCTCTTTCCCTATTTAGAATTGCCACTGATTTGATATGAATGGAAGAACATTACTATTATCACGGTTGGTAATGTTGGGGTCTCATGACCGAAACAGTCAGATCAGTTTGAGATCAATTGGGTAATCAGAATCTTGAAAATGTGCATTTACCTGAACAGTTTTCCTAGCACACTCATAGCTTTGTTTTCCAAATCTTGATCGGGGGATTTCCAACTCTATCTTTTTCATCTAATAGTAGACCTGATGGTCCAAATTCTATATCTAGTAGGTGTTAATTATTATGGTTCCAGCCCATTTCAGCTGTAGCTTGGTGCTTTTATCCATTTCTGCTCATACATGAAAATATGATTTTTGTCATGCTTACTAACTTCATATATCACTATTACCTTAGAGACTACGCCTGATTGAGATATTTGATGTTAAGCGGCTTCAAATGCGCTATTCCACTTCGCTGATTGGGTTAGTTCCTGAACTTCAAGTTTTAACTTTTCTGTTTATTTATAGATGTATTATTGATAATCATGCCAACTTCTAGAGGACCATCAACGCTAGCAACTTTTGTTGCTGTATACGCACTCTTTGGGCCCACATTTGCTGGAACTTATGACAAGGATCGAGGCATTTACATGCTATTTTACCCGGTATATATTTTGGGTTTAGAATACATATTATATTCCATAAACAATTTTTATTTGTTTAATTTTCTTATTTTGGTTTTTAGGGTCTTTCCTTTGCATTTCCTATTCCAAGTCAGTATACTGACTGCTGCCGTGATGGAGGAGGTATTTATTAGATTGTTTTGAGATGAAAATGTCCCGTTGAGAATATCCTAATTTGCTGACTGTTTTTTGTCTTTTGAAAGCAGAATTGCCATTGGAGTTTCCTGATGGCACCACACCAGTAACGTGCCGTGTTTCTATATACGCTGGCAGTAAAAAGGTTGGTGTTGGATCCTTAATGGATAAGGCTTCTGCTCCTCCATTACCCGCTGGCAGCATTTACATGGAAGAGGTTCATGTTAAGGTTTGGGGTCTGTTATCCCTATATCAGTTTACACATTACATGTAATTTTCTTAGAATCTTGGGGATGATTATATTATATCAGATGGGAGCTTTACTTTTTTCTTCTTAAGTGTTGTGTTTGTTGTGGTTAACTTGAATTCAAAAAAAATTTCTGCCACTTTTTATCTTGTTTTGTGAAATTCTGGTGTCAATTCTGTTCTCTCTATGTTATGTAGCTAGGGGAAGAATTGTACTTCTCAGTCGGTGGTCAGCACATTCCTTTCGGTGCATCTCCACAGGCAAGTTTTATGTTGCATATAGATAAATCTTTAGTTGTTTTCCTATTATTGACCTAATTTTCTGTCTTTTGGTGGGTAAGTTACTGTTCCATCTCTTGAAAGATACTTAAATAACATAGTTTTTCTTCTATCTTGAAAAATTATGTTTTTTTTTTCTCCTATTCTGACAAAAATGGCCATACATTTATTATTTATATAATATAACAAATACTAAATATGTATTTCAATAATATAAAGTACTCACTTTTTTAAACTTAAAAATCAATTTAATTTATGATTTTCAATCCAAAATAACATTGAAATCAAAGTTTAATGAATACATTCTCTAAAAAAATATATTTTGATTTTTGAATAAATGATGTCAGTATTATCTTGGAGGGGTATTTTGGTTATTTCTTTTACTGTCAAGGGAGATTTGTGTATATTTTCAAATTAGGAGGTTAGTGTGATTTGAGCATCCCCTAGGAAGGGAAGGGGTAATTTACCCCTTTTTGTTTGTTTGTTTGTTTTTGTCTGGTCATCGTCCAATCCATCTTGTATTCTTTTGTATGAATATGAAGTGAGGTTGCTTCATCCTCCTCTTCCTCTGTAATTAATTTTAGTTTATTGCTTTCTGCAGGATGTTTGGACTGAACTAGGCCGTCCTTGTGGAATTCACCAGAAACAGGTACCATCTATTACTAAATTTTTAATGGAATTCAATGTCTTTGTAGACTTTGTATGAGTAATGGGAATCACTAATATTGATTGCAGTAATATATCTTCATGGACACTATTTGACATCTTTTTGTTGTTGGTGTACTGAGAACTGAAGAGTTGAAGCTTTCTATAATTTTTTGATATAGAAATCTTGGTGTGCTCAAGCTTATTTGCAAGTATCCAATTTAGCAAAAGTCTTTTTCTTGACATCTTTGACCTAGTAAATGTATACATGAAGCTTGGTAATTGACTTTTGAATGCCTTCACGCTTATCAGTGTATCAATGAGTTTTTACTGTTCGTGTTAGGTCTGGGGATCTGTGTTGAACATGTAGGAACATTGTTGCATTTGCTGTCTTGCTAAATGATCTAATGGATGTCTCACCTGATCTTGTTATAATACATAGGATTGACAGCGGCAAGGCTTTAGGAATAAAGATGGGTCTAAACAGAAATGTTTAAGGCAGGGCTACAGGTGTAGAGATAAACTGAATCTAATTGATTTCTTGTTCTTTTGATATTAAGTATTCCCTATTCATGAAAGAGAATTTCTGTTCACTTAAAAATTAGGAATTAGCTATTCATCTACTGAGGTGAACTGTTAATCTAACATTAGAATAAACTAATGTGCTAATATCATTGGCTACCTTTTAGTAAATATTATGCGGGTGAATACTGACGATTAATCTTGCAGGTGGACCAAATGGTTATTCACTCTGCTTCAGATCCCCGGCCACGAACAACTTTCTGTGCGGATTACTTTTATAATTATTTCACTCGTGGTCTTGATATTTTATTTGATGGCCAGGTTTGCACCTTATCTTAGTGTTTTATTTATGTACATTATGATAACATAGCATTTTGAAATGGAATTTTTTTTGTCTGTTGTATTTACAGACTCACAGAATAAAGAAGTTTGTTTTACATACCAACTACCCTGGTCATGCTGATTTCAATTCATATATCAAGTGCAATTTTGCTATATATAGCTCAGATTGTAAGCTATCTCTGGCTCAGACTACGTTTTTGTTATTAATGCCCATTGATCTATAAAACTGCTGAAAGGAGTTATGCTTCTACGTGGTGGAAGGGATGACATCATTTTTATTTTCTTTTCTGCAGTTGGGGGATCTTTTCATGAGGTAAATAACAGCAAACAAAAGGTTATTACACCTTCCACGAAGTGGGAACAAGTTAAGGTACCCCTTTTACCCCTCCAACTCGTCCGATACGTTTCATGATATTCCATCTTTGATGATCTTCTCTGAAACCATATTGTTTAATTTGGGAAAGAAAAAGCTGACAAGCCTCGAATCCTGGCCTCCTTTTATAAGTATAGAAGATTATTTTCACCTATAGTAAAGGCATATAATTGATTTCTTTTCTTTTTTATTTCAGGAAATCCTTGGGGATTGTGGGCGAGCTGCAATTCAAACTCAAGGTTCTACTGCCAACCCTTTTGGATCTACTCTTGTGTATGGTTATCAAAATATTGCCTTCGAGGTGAGTCATTCTATACGCTCACTGTTCAGTGACTGCCAGTTTTTTATAGTTTGAATTTGAAGAGATGCTAATCTACATTCTGGCGATGGTAGCAGGTGATGAAGAATGGCTATATTGCAACTGTAACTCTCTTCCAGTCATAATAATTATGGTATATATTGTTAATCATGTGTCCTCTAGCTTACTTTCATTTTATTTTTTTGAGTAAATTAATGATTTGGTGCCTGAAATAAGTTATATGTCTCAATTTAGTATCTTTGAAAGATGAAAATATCAGATTTAGTCATTGAAAGATGCAATTTGAATCAATTTGATCATTTTATTAAAAATTTCAACTTAAGTTTAATGACAATTCCGATGTAACATATGCCCTCTAGCTTCCTTTCAGTTTTTTTTAGTAAATTATTTGGTGCTTGAAATACGTTATATGTCTCAATTTAATATCCTTGAAAGATAAAAATATCAGATTTAGTCATAAATTAGAATCAATTTGATCATTTTTGTTTTCTTTTTTAGTGGACTATGGGTTTCTCGTACCTATCCGTATAACGGTTTAGACGAAAACTAATCTCATTCGGGTCGGGGAGCGAACAGTTCAAAGCCCTCCCCCGCCTATCATTTTTGTTAAAAATATCAACTTAAATTTAATGACAATTCTAATGTAACAATTTGAATTAATATTTTAATAAAAGGACCAGATGGATTATAATTGCATCTTTCAGAGAATAAATCTTATAATTTTATCATTCAAAGACTTAATTGAGACACATGACACTTTCCAAGGATCAAATTATTAATTTATACTTTTTTTTTTTACATTTTAATTACTAATATTTTGAGATAGCATCATCCACCATCTATACTCTTGTCTTCATATCTCCAGCTTTAGGAGTTATTGAACTTTGCTGTGTCTATCAATTTATAGGTACAGTTTGGAGTGTGTTTACAATGCAAGGGTTGCAGATTATTCTTTATCCCTTTCCTTGTTTAAAGGTTTGAGTAGTCTGGTTAATTGGGTTATGGACTTTAACATGGTGCATTAGGGTTAGGTTTTGTACAGTCCATGTGTTTAATTAAATAGTTATGTATCTTCAAGTATGTTACAATTGTTAATTGTACAGCTATATAACTAATTCTATATGTTATATATATACTATTTATATATGTGTAATTTTCTTGCGTCCAACTTCTTTCTTTCCGCAAGCTAATCTCTTAAACTGCTTTTTATTACTTTATCTTAGGATTTGCATTAGCTATAAATAACTATAATGTGTGTGCAAAATGCAAGTGTCTAATTACAGCCTTTTACTTCCATGTGACTATTTTGGTGAAGGAATAATTGTTGTTTATTGGTTGGAAAATATTTAATGCTGGAAAGGTTACTTGGTATTTAATATGGTTCTTCTATAAGAAAGTCTAATTTATGTTCTTTGTCTTAATCAGGTCATTTAAAGATAAGGTCTTTCAATTCAATACTTAAAGATTTATCTCGGATAAAATAGTCTCACTTAAGCACAAATGTGATATCACACACCCATTTATTAATTAGTAATATAGACCTAAAGGTCTTCTTAATTCTCAAAGTGATGCTATTTTGTATCAGAATAAAATTTCAATGTCTCAGAAAGCTTCAAGTTTCAAGTTAATCTGTCTCTAAGGGAACTCAAGTTTATATTTTTTTTGAAAGGAAGTGTCTGCATTTAATGTCCGATATTATTTTGAACATAATTATTTTTAGTAAATTGTACGCAGGACTAATAAGGGACTAATAAGGGGTTAGTCTAAGTGGTAAGTGGTTAGGTAAAGTTTAAGTGAAATTTTAGATTTGAGATTTTGTGAATACGATTTTCTCACCAGAAATAGGTACACAGTAGGATCTAGATTCTTTGGATTTAGTCTCTACATTCTTTGGTGCATTTTAGAGAAATAAAAGAAAAGGTAGAGAGAAAAAATATGAATAAGAATATAGAGGATCCACGGTATGAGTTGAATTCTTAGTTGGGACAAAACTCCGAGAGTGATTCCCTATACATAATCTTTATGAGAAATCAAAATAAACCAAAAAAAAAATAAACATTATTTTAAAAAAGGTAAACCCCATTAGTTTGTTTAAATTATAGAGGGAATAACCGAATAAACAAGTTGGGAACTTGAAAGAAGTGAAAATGACTCATTAACATCCGTAGACAGATCAACTTCCAAATATGCATAAACACGAAACATCGTATTCGTACGTACGTGTCCTGAAATTTATGAAAACATGAATGATAATCTAAAAAAATAATTGGTATCCCTCTCCATTTTTAAACAGTGGATTTTTTATTGAATTGACCTAATTAATGTCCTAAGAAGCAACTTGTTCTTGTCCTGCTTCCTGCCTCTTCCTTCTCTTGAGTCTTGCCTTTGTTTCAGCGGCAGGAACATCCCCATTTTCATGCATCTATTCTTTCCTTTCATTTTCTCCATATTTTGTGTGGTTCTAACTTCAACATTTCCCTCATCTTTTTCTTTTAAAGGGGGCATTATTTCTTCAATTATGCAAGTGTATATATATAATATTGGTGTCTTGAATTTATTTTGGTCAAAGGATTATTTTGGTTTTAAATGTATGTGTTAATGTTCTTTTTGACCTTTTATGATTCAAAATATGTTGGCAATTTTTTTCATTTGGGTCCCAATCTATTGAATTTGGTCTTATTTTTCTCGTCTCTCATTTCAAGTTCAAAGGATTTGTTAAGAGTGACTTGTAGATCTGAATTTGTCGCATTCAAACTTGAAACAAGAGAGATATGGTCAATTTCACTTGTTTGACTATGAAAAGAGCTATCTACTTTCGAGACGATTTGATCTCTTTTATTGACGACTTCAACTGGATAGAGAAAATACTTTTTGAGAACAATAAATAGCTCTGAACTCGTCACATTCAAACTTGAAACGTGTTGAATATGACAATATTCAACAATTTGGGACTAAAATGAAACATTTTGCCAACACTTAGGACTAGTTTGAACATTTTGAAATATAAGGGATTAAAATAAACATTAAGTCATATAATTAAGACTAAAATGAACCTTTGACAATTTTTTTTAACTGTTTAAAAATACTTTTAACATTGTCCTTTTTATTTTATTTCAATCCAAAAGTTGATGACAACACATTGTTAATTTGAATCTTTTTTAATAAATATATAAAGATTTAAATTAACAATTTGTTAGCTCTGCGTCAGTCTTAACTCTTAAGTTCTCTGTGACAAAAGAAATCATCTAAGGCAGGTTAAAAGATAAAGTTATAATTACCAGTTTGAATGTTGGCTGGATCCCTCCTCTCCCAGGGGAGTTTAAGTTCAACGTTGATGGGTCTGTGTATTCTGGTGGTCACAGTGCTTGTGGTGGTGTGCTTCGGATTGTAATGATTGTTTGCTTTCGGATCGTAGAGGGGTGACCTACCCTCGGGTGTCTGCTGCCCTGTAGGCTCTGTTGAGCTTTCGTTTGTTATAAAAAAAAAAGATAAAGTTATAATTTTATTATTTTATAGTTATAAGTATAATTATAATTAAGTTAGATTTCCTTATTAAATATACTAGATACTAACTAAAATATAATGACAACTCCAATATAAACATAAACATTAATGTTACTAAATTGATACTAACTAAAATATGATTCATTTAAAGGCCAAAGTCTCAAATTGGTCCATTATGTAGGGTAGATTTATCTTTCATTTGTTATAGATTAGTCTTATATATTTTCATGATGTTTCAAATTTGTCTCATACTTTTGAGATCTATGCGATTTCATCTCATTTGCAAGCAATCTTAACTAAGTAAAAAAAGGAACTCTTCTAGAGTTAGCTCATAATTTTAAATTCGTCGCATTTAGACTTCAAACGAGAAATATTTTACCAATTTCACTTACTTGATTATGAAACAAGTCACCTATTTTTGAGACTCGATTTGACCTCCGTTTGTTGATGGTCCCAAAATATTCATCAAAAGAAACTACAAGTTCTAAATTCATCACATTTGAACTTGAAATTGAAACATCATAAAAACATGTAGGACCAATCTGAGACAAATGAAAAATAAGAGATCCATCTAAAACCTACCTCATACATAAAAGACCAATTTGAGACTTTGGCCTAATTTAAATTAGGGTAAATTACACTTTGGTACCCTGTGGTTTGACCCTATTTCACTTTGGTACCCTGTGGTTTGAAACTTGACACTTTGGTACCCTGTGGTATTCTCCATTAACACTTTGGTACCCTTTGGAGCTATTTTGTAATTTTAACCANATATATTTTTATGATGTTTCAAATTTGTCTCATACTTTTGAGATCTATGCGATTTGATCTCATTTGCAAGCAATCTTAACTAAGTAAAAAAAGAACTCTTCTAGAGTTAGCTCATAAATGGTTATACAAATAAACGAAATATATTGTTTCACCCTAAAAAAAAACTAAATTGATTATGATTATATATTTTAAAAAATAAAATTTAGAATCTTATACCTTAAAAATTAAATTAAGAAATTCGTCATTTTCAAAAATTGAATCGTTCATTTCCCCAACCAAAATTGATGATAAGGCAGTTCAATATTCCAACAACCAAGGAATTGGAAAAAAAATATATGTATATATTGAAAAAGGAGGAAAAAAATACATTCATTGTCTAGCAGCTAGACTAGCACCAAAATAAAAGTTTCCTCGTTGAAAAGAAGAATAAATGAATCAAATCAATGGCTGAGAGACACCGCGTGATTCGGTTCTCCATATATGGTTGTGAAAGTATTGGAACCGTGAAAGTCATTATCATGGTAGTAAATGATTGTGTCCTTTAAAGATTTCTCAAAGATGCTCTATGATCACAATTGCGGCAAATCACAGCTTGAAGATATGCTACTTTTACTCCTAAAACATCTACCTCAAATTCTCAATCATAGGTAAGATGATGAAGAAGATGAAGATTGAAGAATTACACCTTATTTACAGCAAATTTAGAAACTACAGTTTCTGCTACCGTATGCTGTTCAATGTGGCACTAGAAAGTCTCTTTCTTTCTCCCTGGTTTTATTTGGGATCAGCCTATTGTCATACAAAACTTTCAAACCAGGAACAAAAGCAAAATATATGGATGTTGTTGAATACCCAAATTGAATTCCTACGTACATAAGCCACTGTACTCCTCGTAAAGAATTGGTTTATCTGATGAACCCTTCATTTGCGAGAAACATAGAAAAGCATTTTTCTCCCCCAAAGATTTACGGCGAAACTGCACTCACTAGTTGCATCATTTATGGCTGCCAAGAAGAAAAACAACCATTTCTGAGATGCATATGGATATTCTGGTGTATATCCCTAACAATATGAGGTCCTAAGTTCAATTCAACTCATTCACTAAATACGTAAACAGACCAGTTGAACCTCAGTCGAACACAAAATCAAAGACCAAAGAATGAGCGATAAATGACTCTATAATAGTTTTTGGAGGAATTTAACAATTCTAAAGCTTTCTTGTTGAGTGGTGCATATTTTCCTTCAATGATTTCAAATGGTGGCTTTCTAAGGGATATTAGCTAAATAACCAGTTCAACACTTGATGGATTGGATGATGAAATGTTAGGTCAGTGAAATTCCACCACCTCATAGCATTTTAATCATGAAAACCTTAGTAATCAGACCAGGTTTACTAAATAAATAGAAATGTTCTTTTATCCTAATCCAGAATAAACATCTCTGGCTGATCAGACAAAACTAACTTCTCATGCATGCTATAATATCTAACCTGATTATTGGAAGCTTGTTCATGTATTCTCTGAGGCTTCACGTTCAAATCAATCATGTTAGTTTCCATCTTTGCATGCCCATCAGCATCAGGTTCTGGTGTTGCAACCAGAGCCATTCGATGATTTTGTTGTTTCTCTCCCATTTTCATTCTGTGCAGAGGATTTTGTCCTCTTTTAGTCTCACCTGGTTCAGCTGGGTTTTCCGCAATACCAGGTTTATCTCCCGGAAACTACGGACATAGCAAGCACACACACACATATATATATATTGATTGCTTAAGACATGCCTGAGGCAGAAACATCACAAATCATACATATTCAAGAAGTAAGAAGATCTGAGAGGCTTATTACCTCAACTCTTTGCCTAAAAAGAAGATATCTCCCATGCGTTCTTTTACCTCCCACATGAACCATCATATCACACTGCAAACAAAGGGAACTTCCATCTGTCTCGCAATAGAAGAAAGCTACATCCAGATTCCAGAATCAAAGGAAATATATATGATGAGCATAATGCATTTGAAAATAGAATAAGGATGAAGAAAGGAAACTCTCTACCAGGTGCATTTTCACATATATCACAGCGCGACACATCACTTGGACTTGCAAGACCAACCCTTACATGCCGGCTAGCTAACTTATTACACATGTGAACCTGATGAGAGTCAAATAATTTCAACTTCAAATTCCAAACCATTGCTTCAAATTAAGATGCTATGACCAGAACAAATCAATCCAAATAGATATACAATTCAAATTTACAGAAGTTTCATGAGAGATCAATCCGATTACAAATCCTTCCAATTATTATCAGTGCTCATTTTCTCTACTAATGGACTTCGTCAAGTTAAGTCAACGATTTCAACAAGAAATCTAGCACGAATCCGTTTGATACTGTTCTTCCCCAAAACACGCGAAACATTGTGATTAAGGCAAAAGGCGAAAAATCAGGGTTACAACAAGCCCAGCATTATCGTGAAAATCGGAACAATAATACCACAGCAGTAAAATCATCAGCATCGATCGGAAATAAATAACACTATCGATGAAACTATAATCAATCAATTTGAGTAAGGAGAAATTTGAAATAGTTGATCCCCTAAATCAGATAGAAAGGAGAAATTTGAAAAAACCTTCTCGTCGCAGGCACGGCAGAGAGCAGCCTCATCGGCGGCGCAGAAAACGATGGCGGCGGCGCTCTCACAAGCGTCACAAAGCGTTCTCATAATTATTGAACCCTTCTTCTTCTCCCAATACTTTCATTGCTTCAAACCATCAAACACAAGAAACAAAGTTGAAGTCAGATAAAAGAAACCCGTCATTAAAAAAATGAATAATAAGAATAAGGAAAAAGGAAAGGCCAAGCCCACAGAACAAGACAGATTTCACCAAATCCATGTGGGTATTTGTATGATAGTTTTGTTTTTCTCCAAGTTGTTGTTGTTGTTGTTGTATGTTTGCCTGGTTATGTTAGTAGTACTGGTGGTGCTGGAGGTGATGATAATGATGAAGATGATGATGGATGGGATGTATGAAGGACTATGATTATTTTGATTAGTCAAGAGATAGAGAGAGAAAGAGAAATGTATAATTTTGAAGGGTGTGTTGTGTGGATCCAAGAACAACAAGTGAGAAGCCATATATGTGTGGGTATTAATTAATAAACAAAGATACCAATTTTTACATAAATGAGTGTTTGTCAATTCTGTTGGGCTCTTAGCTAACTTCATAGCCACAAATCCAAAGTCATTGTGGGGTTGATAGCACCTTTTGCTTCATTCTCACCCACCAATTTTGATATTGGGACCCATGTATTCATAAATTTGGACTTCTCTCATACTCATACTCATACAGTCATACTCATACTCATATCAAATTCAATATTCATCTCTATTTTCGACGAATAATTAAATCCCTGAACTTGAAGAAAATATAAAATAAATAATTTATTTTTATAAAATATAACACAATTATATTATATAATTATAATACATAAAAATATTATTTAATTTTATATTTTTATATATAAAAAATTAATTTTACACTTTAATATAATATAATTTAATATTATAATAAATATATAAATTTATATATTAAAAAAATTAAAAGCTACTATAGTGAGTAAGGTACGATACTCTATCTCCGAACTTGAATTCATATATATACTATTTTGAATGGATAAGTCTTTATTGAATTCATTTTATTTTTATTTAGATTTAATGTATAAAATTTACAAATACTTATTAAATATGAATATTTTAATCATCTTTAAAAACGGTCTAATTTATTGAACGATTTAATAATCTAAAATGAAACATCTTCACTCTCAAGTCTCGATCGGGTCCGATTTACATGACACCCCATACTCTCATGCCCTTAGCCTCTCATGTTTGTTTTTTTCTTTGATATTATAAAAATGGTGAAGGAGTACAAATTAACCATCTTAGAGTCATACACTTGGGATATTCAGACCGCCGAGGTTATAACTCAAAGACGGTAAAAACTTTAAAGCGTCAACATCAAGAAGGAAACCTCTCATGTTCGTTTATTGTTGCTTCTACATTCATAGAAGCTATAAATTCCTGTCCATCCATGCTTTTTTTTTTTCGGTTTTGAATTTTTTAATATAATTACAGGTAACAAACCTGTTAAGTTGAGGAAGCTAAGGCTAACCTTGGTTCGAGAGATCAAGGATGAACATTGAGATGACTTCTTCTGAATTAATTTCAATGTTTAAATAATCAACAAAGGACTTTTTGAGATTTCGATTCGAATTTTGAAATTTTGACTAAGAAGATCTTCAAATATTGATATCTCAAGATTCTAAGATTCATGTAGATTTTTACAATCTGGAAACGTTAGTTTACATGATTATGGTGGAGAGTGAGTGGGTAGTGGCGCTCGCACACACCATTTGCCCAAGTAATTTATACTTATTCATTTTATGATTTTTATAAGAATTAATTTTTGTGTAAGTTGAAAGTCTCATAACACGTTAGGAATTTAGGATAAAGTTCTTGCTTTTTTTTTTTTTTAAGGAAACTGTCATTACAATATGAGTTCTTATCTATAAAAATCAAGAGTATTTATTAGGCGTTTTCTGAATTTGAATTCAACGAGATCTTCTTCTCGATCTATGGTCTTCACCTACTTTCATCTCTTCTCTATTGCTGTCCAAATAAGTTTCCAATCTTGCATGTGAATCTTTAAATCTTTAATGTTTAATTAGATGCTATGATTAAATTGTTCTCTTTATTTTTATGTTGAAATTAGAAGATGCTTCGTGGACTGTAGTGCACTACATTGACTTTCATATGACAAAAGGTAAACTGTTACTCCACCTATGTTGATCAAAATACTTGCATATTTACTTCATAATATAAGTAGGGGATAACAGTTGATTTAATTGATTTATGGTTATCTTAATAAACTAAACATGGTCTAATTATATTGTTAGATAAATATATCAACCGAGGGGTTGGTCCAAGTGATAAGTAACTTGGTATAGTTTAAGCAAGATTTTGGTTCAAGACATTGTAAATGTAATTACTCTTGTTGAGAGACTCTCTCGCCATAGTCAGATGCGTGACACGCGTCGAATTCAGAATAATCAACACAAAGCTATGAAAATCAAGATGGGCAACCAAAAAAAAAGACAATCTATACTGTATGAAGCTAAAAGCAAGGTGCATAGCTACCTTTCTGCCACATAGGCATGCAACCAGCCAATGGGTTTCTTTTATCTGTCCATGTCAACGAATTTTTCATGCCATGTCATATTATTTCTATATATGTGCGGTTATTAATTGTGTTTCATTAATTCTATTAAATACATTTGCAATCAACTTAAAAACTGTTTTTGAATTTTAAGAATGATTTTGAATTCTAAGCATGATTTTGGCCACTAATTCCATCCTAAAACAATTATCCTCAATTACTCTAATTTATAATTAATATTGATATATTACTATTTAAGAACAATTTTGAATTCTACCAATCCAATAAGGAAACATATTAAATTCTAATTCCTTAAGAATCGCATTTTCTATTTTCTTCACAAACAGATTGTATAATTTTGTCAAATTTTATGCAGTTAACAACGCTAACATAAATAAGATTGAAGGATAATTGAATTCTGTTTAACTATAAATTCTAATTATTTTTATTATATTCTTTATAGAAAATATGTTCAAAGATGTGGTATGTAATTGATGATAGTAATTGTATAATTAAGGTGATCTTCTTCCTCTACAACTCAACAATTTTTTATCATCTCTTATATGATTTAACGATTTTTTGGTTTGTCCAATTTCAATTTTATATTGTTTTGTGATAAGAAGGATTTATTGTTTGTTATCTTCCTATGTTTTACAGGTCTTGCTCATGGTATTTGAACGGGTTTTCTTGCTTTGTATTATTGTCTCTAATATATATAT
>QANZ01044611.1:0-22203 GCA_003254925.1 Chamaecrista fasciculata
GCCACCAAAGAGTGCCTTCTTCTTCAGAAAATATGATTTTTTGGCTAAACTTGTGACCAGGTTTAATGGGACACTGTGTGATGAACTCACAAATACTCAAGCTATCCATCCATCTCAAAGTGTAGTGAACTTGGGTTGTGCACTATATTATATATAAATATAATATTCGGGCATAGCTTGAGTATTAATTTGTCGGGCACTTATTGATGGAGATTGTGCCCTAGGGCCAATCATTTTATATATATGTCTTGTTTGAACATATTATTTTGATTAATTTATAAATGATAAATTATGTCGTTATCATATTATTAGCATGTTTACTGTGATAACAGTCCTTGATTAATTATGTGATAATTAATTTAAACTGTCCCTGGTCGATCAGTCACGTGGGAATGTGAATGAACTAAGACCAGCATGACCTCGGTGTATGGAGATACACGCATGAGATGCTTCTCGAGGTTCATGGTGCAATTATGTAAGGGTTACAAGTTGCTGGACCAACCCGGAGAGTCTTGCATGGGTTTAGTCATAAGCTAGTCTCTCCTGTACACCTGTCACGATGCCCTTAGACCTGAGGTCTTGACTATTCCAGCGTTGTAGGTGCTGAACTTTGGCCTAGTCCAACGTTGCCCGTAACAGGGTAGCCATACAGGCTAGGTACGGGTTTAGTTGTTTACCGTGCTGAGGAATGTAGTTGACCAAGATGGAATTTGGTCCCTCATTAAGATGAGAGATATTTAACTGGGCCCCTCGATGAGTCTGTCCAAGGAATGTGTGGTCACACAGGGAAATGGGACTAACTCAAGGAATCGAGAAAGTTATGGTTTTGATTAAGGATGACTTTCCCGTGCCTTATCCACGACCAAAATATCGTGTGACAATAGGGATTATGACAAGGTGGTACTAAGGTTAAATCGGTTTTAGTTAAAACGATAACTCACGTGTTTTGGGTAGTCGTGATGGCTTGCTAGAGTCTGCTCTCGACTTGTGAGTCATAGAGATGGCTTGCTGCCAACTTCACGTGAGGTCTGCTGGGTCACACACGAGCAGGATCAAGATACCGTATAGGGACACGAATTAGGGTTAATTCGTGAGTCACTTTGGTGACACAATTTAAGACATAGTTGAATGTCTTAGGACATGAAATCTTGTCTTAAATAATATCTACGTTTATGATATTTAAATTTGTTAGACAAGTTTAAATATATTAATTGTCAAATAGTTAATTTGATTAATCTATTTACAATTAAATTCTTGTTTAGAATATTAGGGAATGATAAATTAAATAAGCTTCCTACAAGTTAGGGAATTATTGATTTATTAAATTCCTTAATATTAGATGACAAGGGGAAGAGGGTGGCGCCTCATCATTGTTGATTTTAATAAATGAAAATGTTTTGTTAATTAGAATCGAGATTTGAATTTGAATTCAAGATTTGATCTTGATTTCAAGATTCAAGTTTGAATTAAAAGTTATTAGGGTAATATTTTAATTCAATATTGTTAGGGAATAAATTAGTTGGTTATAACTTCCTAAGAGTTAGGGTTGTTATTTTGATTTATTAAATTCCTTAAAAATGAAAGATGAGGATGGCGCATATTTTAAACTTGGAGTGCAAGATTTGATCTTGCATTTTGAATTTAAAATATATGTGCAAGTCGAATTTAGGGTTAATATATTGAGGTAATATTTTAATTATAAATTCAATTCCTCACGACTCATTCTAACCAATAGGGTTTGAGCATTCAAGATTTGGTTTCAAGATTTGATCTTGAAATTCAAATTCGAATTGCCTCTTGAATTTTGAATTATAATATTAATGTAATATTATAAATCAAGATTTAGGGATTCCCTAAATTATAGTAATTATTGAATTAATATATTCAAGATTTTAGGGATTCACTAATTAAGTTAGTAATTCCCTAATTTTAGGAATGAGGAAATTATAAATACACACACAAGAGTGAAAGTCGATGAAGGCATTTTGTGAGACAAAAATCGGCCAACCCTAGTTTCAAAGAGTGAAAGTCAACTTTTCTCTAGTGAGAGAGAATTTCGACCAAAACCCTAAAAACCTAGGGGTTTGTGTGTGAGACTTGCGCCACCTATTCTTGGAGATCAAGAATTGTTCTTGATCATTCAAGAACCGTAGATTTGGTTCCCGAATTCTTTTGGAGAAAAGAATTAGAGGCTAGCACCTCGGTGTCAACAAAACTGTTCGTGTGGATCACCAGCAGAGGAAGGACACGTTGGAGTGGACTTCTCGGAATCGTAGAATTCAAACACACCGATTGATTTGAGGTATACATTCTTCCTTTACTAGCATAAATTTAGATAGTGGATCCTGGAAGGGAATTGTAGAGTTGTGCTAAAATTTTAATTTACCGTTTTTTCCGCTGCGCTGCCTCTGTAATTTCCCAACAGTGGTATCAGAGCCACGCTATTTTGGGTTTATACTAGTTTTGTGATTGTACATGCGATGTATGATTATATGTTTACCGCTTTCATTCGTATGCTTGAAATTTGCGAAAATCCACCACATGTTTTTTCGAACCTTATCTAAAGAATTGGTGCAAATTTATGTATCTGATACATAGGAAAATCAATTGGATTGGTTTAAAATTATTCTTGGAATTTTTGGGTATTGATCGAACCCTACATATAATTTTAGTTAAAATTGTTTTAATTATAATATTGTAGGGTGGCTAAAATTTTATAATTATGAATTTATAAATTTTGGGTCAAAAATTTTGAGTTCTTGAATATTATTCTTGAATTCTTGATTTTTTTGATGCAAGACTCTTATTTTTCCAAGAAGGCATGTTAAATTGCACAAATCCTAATTGAGCAACAAAATTTTTTTTTTTGGTTTGTTGTTGTATGTTAGCCGTGTATGTATACATATTAATATATGTGAATTGTTCATGTATGTTTTGGGTATGGTGTTGGATATGGCTCTAGGTATTTTTTGGTAAATACGGCCTGCGTGTCGTCTCCCTAAATTCTGAATGTAATTTTATTTTATTTTACCTCTATGTTTATATGAGGTTTATCCCAATGTAATTTTATTTTTCTTTTTAGAAAAGTTCTCTCATTGGCTTGAGGGAATTTAGGGTAGATGGGCCATATCTAAACACGGTTAATTTTATGCATTTAGTATTTTTGTATGAGATACAAATTGGCGCTAGATGTATGTTTAGGGGTGCGATTTTAACATGCAAAGTTTTATTTTTGCGCATAACCACGTATTTGATACGAGCGTAGGATTTTGTATGAGATACAAAATTCGTGCATGTGTTTATGTGTATATGATACATGGGGATAAACACTTGGCACACTCGTTTAATTTTAAAATTGGATTTAAAATTGAACCAAAATGAATTTTAATTTGAACCCTTTTAAAAATCTTAAGTTTTAATGCCATCAATAAAACACCCTGTTAAAATCTCAATCATTGTGGAGCGGTGATACCCTGTTAAAATCTCGATCATTGTGGAGCGGTGATAGCCCAAGCTACACGTATCTACTTTTATCTTGAGGAGACACGGGTGAATGAAATTTTCAACGCGATGCCTTATTGAAGTCTTGGTTTATTGGATGCGGTGATAGCCCAAGCTACACGTGTTTAATGGGCCTTGATGATATAGGGTTGGGCTTTTGCCTCATTGTTTTGAATTTGGCCATTCACAAGTTTTATTGTGTGACTTAATGGGGTTATCAAATCAGATTTGGACCTCAAGGCATTAGATGGGATAAACATGCCATAATAAGTATCATATGATGATACAGTCCCATAAAGATCTAAGAGTCACATGAGATGTGATTGGTAAAGAGTTACCTACCTGACCGGACCCGTCGCTAGGTGGTCAAAAATACTGGAAATAATGCACTATAGTGGTGCAATCCGAATCGATCTCTCGAGGAACTTTTGTGCAAAGTTTAATTGCAAACGATACCAAATTATCACTAATCGGGTGAAAGCAAAGGAAATTTGTTCTTTGAATGATTTTCTATGACCTAAAACAATAATTAAATTAAACAATAATATTTTTGGGTTTTTGATTGGAAAAACTGAATTGAAAAGCAATAATAATAAATTAACGATTAACTGAGTTGAGAGAGTACCCGACAGAGCAATTGGATTAAGCAATCATCACTAATAAAGATAAGCGAAGCATCTCACACTAATCATCCTAAGGTAGCCACTAATAACTTAATGACCTAGGTTAACAATATTATCATGAAAATACCTTAAACAAGATAAGTCATAACAAGAATCGAGAACCTTCATTTAATTGATGATAAAGAAGATCAAGACACATAATCTTTATAACAAATACCATTGTCAAAGCTATACATCTATAATTATAACCAAACTAGTGTAAACTCAAGGGTTACAATCAAGATATAATTAAACAATAAAACCAAGTTCCTAATCAAGAATCAGAATCACAAATAGTTCTCAGGTTCAACTAGAAATCAAGAACAATGAAGTAAATCCTAATTCTAGTGTGAGAAAAACTCCCTAATGGTGAAACCCTAGTTCATGCTTTATTCCAATGCTCCTCTGGGTATGAGTATTTAGCCGCTCATGGTTGACAGATGAACAACTTCAGATTTGGCTGCCATGATCCCAAGAAAAGCTTCACAAGATGATGAAAATCGCTAACCGAGATGTGGAATATGTAAAACTCTCTCTAAAGTGGTGTGTAGCCTCCAAATGACCTAAAAACGTCTCATATATATTATTTTCGGCTTATTCCAAGGGAATCTAGGTCTGAATCATCCAAATCGGGCTTGGGCCTGCTTAATTATGAATTATCGCAAACCCGCTGCGGCTGTGCATGGCGGTGGTTCCGGCGACGGCTTTTCCAGAGAGACCCGCCGCGGCTATGCATGGCGGCGGTTCCGGCGGCGGTTTCTCCAGACTTCTGATTCTTCTCGGTTTGGTGCCTGGAGCGATAGGCACCTGAAAATAACCTGAAAAACCATCAAGAAAACAGTAATGGGATTTTCCAGCCAATCTCTCAAGCATTTGATCAATAAAAGGCAAAGGAAAGTGGTCCTTTCGTGTTGCGTCATTAAGCTTTCTGTAATCAATACAAACATCCATGAATTTTGGACACGAGTGGGAATCAATTCATTTTTTTTCATTTTTAACTACTGTCATCCCACTCTTTTTAGGTACCACTTGGACTGGACTCACCCACTCACTATCTGAAATAGGGTATATGATACCCGCACTCAAAAGCTTGGTGACCTCTTTCTTAACAACCTCTAGGATTAATGGATTAAGACGTCTCTGGGGTTGTCTCTTGGGTTTGGAGTCAGTCTCTAAGAGAATCCTATGGGTGCAAATTGAAGGATTGATACCCGGTATATCTGCTAACGACCACCCAATGGCTCCCTTGAGTTCCTTTAACACTTCTATCAATCTAAGTTCTTCTTCCTGGGAAAGACTATTTGAAATGATCACAGGTAATTTTTCATCCTCTACCAAGAAAACATATTTAAGATTGGAAGGCAGACTTTTCAGTTCTATTGTGGGCGGTTGGATAATGGAGGGAACAATCCGAGTCGATCTCTCGAGGAACTTTTGTGCAAGGTTTAATTGTAAACGATACCAAGTTATCACCGATCGGGTAAAAGCGAAGAAAATTTGTTCTTTAATTGTTTGTCTAAGACCTAAAACAATAATTAAATAAAGCAATAATATTTTTGGGGTTTTTGATTAATAAGCAAAAGATAAACAAAAGCGATAAAGATAGATAAGACACTTATTGATGGAAACACCCAACAGAGGAATTGAATTCGGCCTTCCTAGCTTATAAAGATCGGAGTAATTACTTCACAAACCATTTACTAAAGTTTTCCACTACCGTTAAACATAGCAATTAACTCAATTATAAACATAACCAAGATAATCACTTCAATGAAGCTAATGGCGAGATAAAATCAAGAATTCAGGCAACTCTATAACTCAGACTAAGTTATCAAAGAGAAACTTATCCCAATTATTAGTCAAACCAACTACAACGTATCCGAACGGATCATAATCAAGACAAGAATAATCAATACATATCAGAATCCAAAATCCAATCTCAAATTCATAATCAATATTAGAATTATAAGTTCTCTAACCAAGAAAAACTCAAACCCTAATATAAAACGATGAAAAGAGTAAAGTAAAACTCCCTAAGTGTAGAACCAAGCTCGGGCCTCCTCCAATCCTCTTATGGGTGTGGAATCTAGCTGCTCATGGAGAGAGATCCGGCTTCAACAAGCCTCCTAGCCTCCAAAATAGCCATGGATGAAGGTGGGAGAAGAGAGGGGATGAAGGAGATGGTGTCAAGTGTGTCTCTAGGGATCCTCTCCTTTTAAATGACCTAAAAACCTCTCATATATGTAAATTTCGGCTCATTCCAAAGAAATCTAGGTCAGAATCAACAAAATCGGGCTTGGGCCTGAGTAATTATAAGTTTTCGCGAACCCGCTGTGGACCCGCCGCGGCTGTGCATGGCGGCGGTTCCGGCGGCGGGTTTTCCAGAGAGACCCGCCGCGGACCCGCCTCGGCTATGCATGGCGGCGGTTCCGGCGGCGGTTTTTCCAGCAACTTGAGTTCGTTTTCAGTTTGGTCCCTAACTCGTCTCCAAACATCCTTGAGCCTTCCTCGAAGTATTTCAGTACTTTGGACTTCATTAAAACCTATCAAGAACATCGAGAAACTAAGTGAATTCTCAGGATAAAGAGGATCAATCAAGTAATAAAGATTAAACCCGCGAAAACCACTCAATTAATCACAAAATAGTCCAAATAATCATCAAACTTCAAGGCATCATATTTTATCATAAAGGGACATAAAGGCATGCAATTGAATCCCAAATGAATATAAAATGCCCTAAAATGTCACCAAAATATATGATGAAATATGGTCAGATCACTACCTAAATAACCTAAGGGTGCATGATCGCCCAATGATAAGCCCGCCGTTAGGCTCTCAAAAATAATACTAAATTATGCAGCAAAGCAGCTTAACCTAGGTCGATCTCTTGAAGAACTTCTTAATTAGTCCAACAATTAATAACGTAATTAAGTCGAATCAGTATAAAAATAATAAGGGAAAATGGCATAAAGAAATAATATATTAAAATTATAAATGACAAAATAAAACAAATAGCACACCAATAATGATAATAAAATATAAACAAATTAAAAGGAAATCATAACAATAATAAAAGGACATAAAATAAATGGGATTGGGGATAAGGATGGAGAACGGCAGAAATAAATATTACAGAATTAAAATAAATAAAGGAAAAAAATAAATATAAAGAAGAAGAGAAAATAAGATAAAATTAACGACAGAATAAAAATACGATGAGAGAAATATAATGAAATGTCCTCGGGAAGAGATTTAATTAGGCTATCATTGCTTCAATTGATTTATGGGAGTTAATTATTATTTAAAAACCATTTCCAAAAGTAGTCTTGAGACTTCAAGACTTAGATTGTAGATTCAATTATTTAACTTTCCAACTGGACAAATTAAATAATTAAATCTAGCAATCTTAATAAAAAATGGTGACCAAAGTATAAGAGATAAGACCATCCATATAAGAGGTACCATCCTAGGCGGTAAGATCAACAAGATAAAACCAGCCAAAGGTGGAATAATAGACAAAATAAATAATATTTAAGAACAATCTCTTAAACCAAAGTCAATAAGTTACACATAAGAAAATAATTAAACTTAACCAAGATAATTAATATCTTAAATGAAACTTAAAATAACAACAAACTCCCCATATAGAAGCTCTTAGCTCAAGCCATAATTAAACTCTCCCTCGGACTAAGGAAATTAGCTACTCATAGGCTTAACTATATCCCAACTAGGATAAATTAAGACTACAAGAGCCATTACAATAAAATATAAATATATATATAAATATATATAGGAGAGAGAGAAAGAGAGAGGAAGGAAACGAGAGAGAGGCGAGAATTTTGTGAAGAATGGTGTTGAAGACGCTGCGAAACTGGCTATTTATAGGAAATTTTCGCGTTGCTACAGTGCCAAACAGTAACTGCTACAGTGAAAAACGCGTTGCTACAGTGACTCGGCTACAGTACAACTGTTGCAAATTACATTTTTGGCCCCGATTTCGATTTTTCCTTCCGTTGTGGTCCATTTAAATTGCATTTCAGCCCAGATTTCCGATTTTCTTCAATTCTTTGGTCCTTCCCCTGTACTAAAACTCAAAATAAATCCTGAAAACACTTCACAAAGGTTTATAATTTCCCAATAAAAATATATTAACATAAAAATGTGGGAAAAAGATGCATTTTAGCCCAATTTACACACATTAGCACATGTAACCAAATTACTACATTTCAAGGCAAATTCACTAAATTATTATCATAAAACACCACAAAATGCCTTATAAAAACATAGTAAAATATGGCTCGATCAATTCCCCCACACTTAGACCATTGCACTCCTGGGCAAAGCTTAGAAGAAAATACAAATGCAAAAGAATTAAGAATATCCACACCTTATTCACAAATTAATAATTATTACATCAATGTTTCGAAAGATTAGAGAAACAACCACAGTACATCAATCATGCAAAATAATTGAGTAAAATAACTTTCCGGTCCCTGATTTATGCACTCGCTGACAGATAGGTCCCTGAATTTTACCCATTGTACTAGCCGGTCCCCGAATTTTGCAAACGCCTAACTAATTGGTCCCTCCGTCATATTGGCGTTACAAAAATGCTGACGTGGCCATAACGGACGCTGATGTGTCCCGTTATGTGCTGACGTGTCCCGTTATCGCCACGACAGATCCCGTTATGTTGAAAAAAAAAATTGTGCCACATAGATAAATAGACACATCAGCATTGTTGTAGTGTATTTTCCGGTCCCTGCGTTTTGGCCAGTGTACTTTGCGGTCCCTTAATTGATCCAGCCACTCATTTTTATTTTATTATTTTCAATTCACCCTCTTTTTTATCATCTTCATTCATTTTAGTCCCAAATTCTCAAAATAAAATTATAAAGTATCCCAAAACTCTTGTAAACATTCCAATTTAGTCCTTAAAAATATTAAAAACCCTAAACCCCAAACTCCAAACCCTAAACCCTAAAACTTAAAAAAAAAATTAAGTTGAATTAAAAGAAAATCAACATTAGAATTAAAAGAAAAAAACCACTCTCTAGCAATTTGGTCCTGCAATTAATTTTATTAAATCAGAACTAAAATAAAAAGGCCAAAGTCCTATTTTGGTCCCTTTGTTATGCTCATTGTTCCAAATAGGTCCCTCAGTTATTTTTCGTTCCATATTGGTCCCTCAGTTATTCAAAACTTGTCAAATTTGGTCCCTCTAACGCTTTCCATCCATTTTTTTGTTAAAAAAAGAGAAAAAATAAACTTTCATCCCCAAAAGTTTTATTTTCTTATATTAAGGTCCTTTTCTTTTTATAATAGGATCAAAACATAAGAAAAGAAAATAAATTAAGATTTTAAGTGAATTTGCCCAAAACACAAAAGCTCTCTCTCTCATTCGTCTGTCTCTCTCCCTCCTCCTATTATACCCAGAAACCCCATCAGATCTGTAGCATTGGTGACACCATAATGTTGGGGGCGGGGAGAGATCTGAATATGTTGCCGACCTCGAGGTTTCACCAGACCTTTCAGGTACATCTCCGCGTACTCTATGTTGGCATCTCCGTCGTTGCCGTCGTCGGCGACGGAGCTGTTATGAACGGCGGGGATCGCACTCGACCAACCTGTCTCTGTCACCACAATGGGGATTTTCTCGTACCCCGCCGTCGACATCGCCCTGATCACCGCGTCGATCATCATCTCAAAGAGGTTCCGATACCGGACACTGGTGGCGTAATCGTCTCTGAAATTGAACGGGCTTTCTTGAAACAGAGCAATCCCGATCGGAATCTCAGAGTTGAGCCTGTACAGATTGTAGGGGTAGACATTGATGAAGAACGAGGAATTGGTCTCTTTGAGAAACTGAAGTAGCGGGGCCATCAGATCGACGCTGGGGAACACCTGAAATTGAGCGGCGGAGGGAGGGAACGAGAACGAAATGACGCTGACGAAGGAAGAAGAAGATATGTTTCTTCGATGATGATGATGAACTATTTGTAGGGTGGATTTTGAATCTGAGAAATGGGTATGGAAGTTTTTTGAAGAATAAAAATTCAGGGAAAAGACGATGGTGATGATGATGAACCTTATGTTCAAATTTGGGTGTGGGTTTTGAATTAGAGAAATAAGCATGAAGATGAAGAAGATGGGTTTGGGTGTGGGTTTTGAACCTGATGGTGATGAATTTTAAGGTTCTGATAGCTTAGGGACCAAATTAATGAAGATGAAGATTAAAAAAATAAAAATTTAGATGGTTTAGGAATTAAAAAAAAAATTAAAGATTTATGTAAAATTGGGAAGATGAAGATGAAGATTAAAAAAAATTTAAGTTTTAGGGGTTTAGGGTTTTTTTTATATTTTTAAGGACTAAATTGGATGAAGATGAAGATTAAAAAAAATTAAGTTTTAGGTATTTAGGGTTTAGAGTTTTAGGGTTTAGGGTTTAAGGACTAAATTGGAATGTTTGGAAGAATTTTAGGACAATTTACAATTTTATTTTGAGGATTTGGGACTAAAATGAATGTAGATGATGAAAAATAGGGGGAATTGAAAATAATAGGATAAAAATTGAATTCAGGGATCAATTTGTCCAAACACGAATTTTATTTTATTTTTTTAGTAATAATGCTTAAGTGGCGATATTTACCCACTTGGCATTTCTTTTTCTTTTTTTTTTTTAGTTTAACCCGTGCTGACGTGGCAGTTAACGTGCCACGTCAGCACTTAACGTGCCACCTCACGTTTTTTGGAACGGCAGGTTAACAGAGGGTTTAGGGTTTGNACGTGCCACCTCACGTTTTTTAGAACGGCAGGTTAACAGAGGGACCAATTTGTGTAACGTTCGATAAATTCGGGGACTTATTCGTCTATTAGCTAAATCCAAGGGCTTATCGGTAACCGAGCAAAAATCTGGGGACTGATTTGAGGTTCTAAGGACTATTTTGATAAGGATCATAAACTTTTGGCATTAAAGTGTAATTAAATCAGGACCTATTCAAAAGAAATCTTATGAAAAGGAGAAAAATCTATAATATTAGAATTCTAAAGACCCTTTTATAATTAATTCTTTATGTTTTGATCCCTTTTAGTAAAGGGAAAGGACTTAAACGCATAAGAGAAGACTTTTTNAGTTTGGGGTTTAGGGTTTTTAATATTTTTAAGGACTAAATTGGAATGTTTAGAAGAGTTTTGGGATACTTTACAATTTTATTTTGAGAATTTGGGACTAAAATGAATGAAGTTGATAAAAAAGAGGGTGAATTGAAAATAATAAAATAAAAATGAGTGGCTGGATCAATTAAGGGACCGCAAAGTACACTGGCCAAAACGCAGGGACCGGAAAATACACTACAACAATGCTGATGTGTCTATTTATCTATGTGGCACAATTTTTTTTTTTTCAACATAACGGGATCTGACGTGGCAATAACGGGACACGTCAGCACATAACGGGACACATCAGCGTCCGTTATGGCCACGTCAGCATTTTTGTAACGCCAATATGACGGAGGGACCAATTAGTTAGGCGTTTGCAAAATTCGGGGACCGGCTAGTACAATGGGTAAAATTCAGGGACCTATCTGTCAGCGAGTGCATAAATCAGGGACCGGAAAGTTATTTTACTCCAAAATAATTCAAATAAACATTCATATGATCAATTGCAACTGTTTCACTCAGCTCACCAAGTTGGTTTATTTCTCTCAAATCCTTAAAAATAAACTTTCTACCATAAGCTTGTAAAAATTCTAAAGTCTCTACTACAAATGTAATAATATCTAAAATCAAGAGGACTTTTAAGGGTGAAAAGATGAAAAAGGTTAAAATGGAAGAAAGAAGAGTGAAAGAAAATGAAATTTGAAGGAATAGCAAGTACAAGTCCCAAATATTCTTATTTTTCGATTAACATTTTAAACCATGAAAATAGGATGAAACTCTTATTCTCTAAACCACCAATGGATTGCCAACACAATTAAGCTCTCTCTTTTTTTTTTTTTCTTTGGTCTATAGACTTTTTCTTTTGTCTTGCTTCTTTTGATTTTTCTTTATTTTGAAGCATTTTTTTTATATAGATAAATTGGCAATACCAACCCTAGAGAATAGAAGCAAAAAGTCATGGAAAACAAAATGTTGGTAGGAAAATTAGGAGAAGTACTTGCAAAATAAAGCTCAAAGTGGTAGACAAGGGATGAATATGAGTGGGTTTGTGTATGGAAAAATGGGGAATGAAAGAATGCCTCTATCATTTTAAAGATATTAAAACATATAAAGCTTCAACTAAGAATTAGAACAAGTTCTAGAGAAAATAAATTTTAAGGATTAAACACTCATAAGAATGGAAAAATTAAGGCTCAAATCTTCCAACAAGGGTAGGCACTCATATTGATCATTGAAAGTCTAAAAGAATTATTAAACATAAAAGATATACTAAGATTATTCAATAATCAAAAGAAAACATTGATGAAACAATCATCAAAATTTGAAAAAGATATAAATCAATTAATTCAAATGCATGAATACTTTATTTTAAAGCAAAACCAGGAGTATAAGATAAAAGAATGGGTTAATCAATCCAAAAACATTGTAAAAAGGGCTAAGAAAAGGACAGAAAACCCCTCTTCTAGACCAAAGAAAAATTTTAAAATTTTTCAAAAATTTGAAAATTAGGAAAAATGCACAAATATGTAATCACTCCCCCACACTTAAAAGTTTGCATTGTCCTCAATGCACTATAACAGTGACAAAGCAAATGGGAAAGTGAAATTAACTCTCATCTCCAAGGCTTTGAAATCTAACCAAGGAAGTTTTAAAAACACACAAAAATACACAAAAAGAAAAATCAAACCAAACCAAACAGAAAATAAAACACACAAAATAAAATAACAAAATAAAATAGTAAATTCTACTGTCTCCTGTTAGTAATTGTGGTTCAGACGTGACCACCTTGCCCCAGACAAGACAGACGAACTAACAAGTTAAAAACATAATGCAAAAATTGAAAAACTATAATATTTAGCGCTCACACTTTTAAAACGAATTTCAAACAATTATTAACATCACTAGCTCTCGTAGTCTAGAGGTTACAAAGTATCAAGTCTGTAATTGGATACTTACTGACTAATCCCTGGACGACACTCTTCACAAATGTTAATAAGGGACTTGTTTGAAATTAAAGATGCTGTGAACTTCCATGACAAGTATCATGGCGTACCCACATGCTTTAATTCAAGCAGCTCCATGGTAAATTACCATGAATTTGACTTAGTGGGAAGTCCGACACTTAAACAAAACACCAATTCAATGTATAAGATCCTGAAATGCTATGCAAAAATACACATTTATATATATATGTATAAATATATATATATATATATTATACTATGATAATGAAAAACAGAAACTAAAAGACAAGCGAGGAGAGACAATCCCTGAATTCATGGTGGTGGTTGATCAAAGTAGAGCTTGAGGAGGTGCCCATTCACAAGATATCGGGTTCCATTAGTTGGATCCTTAATCTCTACCGCTCCGTATGGGTGAACTTGAGTTATTATATAAGGACCATCCCATCGGGTTTTGAACTTACCACTTTTAATTTGGAGACGTGCTTTATATTTTAAAACTTTATCACCAACTTTGAAATTCTTTCGAAGGATTCCACGGTTATGGACAAATTTAGTCTTTTCTTTGTAAATCCTCGAATTTTCAAATGCTTCAAGTCTCATCTCCTCTAATTCTTGTAGCTGAATCTTTCTTTCTTCTCCACAAGCTTCATAGTCTAAATTGCACATCTTGATTGCCCAGTAAGATCTATGTTCAAGTTCAACTGGGATGTGGCATGATTTTCCAAAAACAATTTTAAATGGCGACATTCCAATTGGAGTCTTGAATGCAGTTCTATAGGCCCACAGTGCTTCCTCTAATCTCAAGGACCAATTCTTACCATTAGGCCTTACAATCCTCTCCAAAATTCTCTTTACTTCCCTGTTTGAAACCTCAGCTTGCCCATTAGTCTGTGGGTGATAGGCTGTAGAAGTTTTATGCATAATCCCCATTTTCGCAAATAGATTTTCAATAATTTTATTGCAAAAATGTGTACCTCTATCACTAACTATAGCTCTAGGCATGCCAAATCTACAAAAAATATTAGATTTTAAGAACTTAGCAACCGTTTGAGCGTCATTTTTCCGAGTGGGTACAGCTTCCACCCATCGAGATAAGTAATCCACAGCTAAAAGAATGTAAGAAAAACCATTTGATGGAGGAAAAGGTCCCATGAAATCAATACCCCAAACGTCAAAAACCTCACAGAATAGCAAAGGTTGTTGAGGCATTTCCTGCTTTTTAGATAACCCCCCAAAACGTTGACATACATCACAAGATTTGCAAAATTCATAAGCATCACGAAAGAGGGTAGGCCAATAAAAACCAGCTTCAAGGATTTTCCTAGAGGTTTTTCTAGGACTAAAATGACCTCCACATACCAGATTGTGGCAAGCTAAAAGTATAGCAGAAGCTTCCCACTCAGGCACACAACGTCGTATTACTTGGTCAGAGCAAATTTTCCAAAGGTTGGGCTCATCCCAAAGGTAATACTTAGCTTCACTTTTCAGCTTCTGGACCTGTGAGCGGGAAAAAGATGGAGGTGTGACCTTAGCTACTAAGTAATTAACCAAATCAGAAAACCATGGTTCAACAGAAGCTAAAGAACACAAAAGGGAATCAGGGAAAACATCAACGTCGAGATTAAAATCAACTCCCTGAGTGTTGATAGGCAATCTGCTCAGATGGTCAGCTACATGATTTTCAGCTCCCGCCCGATCTCAAAGTTCAAGATCAAACTCTTGTAGAAGAAATGCCCATCACAATAATCTTGGCTTTGATTGAGGCTTCTTAAACAGGAATTTCACAGCTGCATGGTCAGTGAATACAATTACCTTGGAGTTTAATAAATATGGTCTAAATTTATTTAAAGCATACACCACAGCAAATAATTCTTTTTCAGTTGTGGTGTAATTCACTTGAGCTGGTCCAAGGGTGGAAGAGGCATAAGCTATCACCCTGGACATCTTATCTTTTTTCTGACCTAGCATAGCACCAATTGCAAAGTTAGAAGCATCACAAGAGATTTCAAATGGTAAGTTCCAATTAGGTGCAGATAAAATAGGAGGAGAAGTGAGTAAAGCCTTAAGATCATCAAATTCATGCTTACAAGAATCATCAAAGTTGAATTCAGCATCTTTCAAAAGAAGAGATGTGAGGGGACGGGCTATTGCACTAAAAATTTTTATAAACCTTCGATAAAACCCTGCATGCCCCAAAAAGGATCGAACCTCTTTGAGGGTTTTAGGATAAGGAAGGGAAGCTATGACTTCAACTTTAGCCTTGTCAACCTCAATCCCTTTTTGTGAAATCAAATGCCCTAAGACAATACCATGATCAACCATGAAATGACATTTTTCAAAGTTCAGAATTAAATTCTTATCAATGCATCTCTTCAGAACTTTTCTCAAATTTTCTAGACAGATATCAAAAGAATTGCCATAAACAGTAAAATCATCCATGAAAACTTCCATACTTTCCTCAAGAAAATCACTAAAGATAGACATCATACACCTTTGGAAAGTTCCTGGAGCATTACAAAGTCCAAATGGCATTCTTCTATAAGCAAATGTCCCAAAGGGACAAGTGAAGGTTGTTTTCTCCTGGTCCTCTGGAGCAATGGGTACTTGGAAATAACCTGAAAAACCATCGAGAAAACAATAGTGAGATTTCCCTGCTAACCTTTCAAGCATTTGGTCAATGAATGGTAGAGGAAAGTGATCCTTTCTTGTGGCGTCGTTCAGCTTCCTATAATCTATACACACACGCCATGAATTCTGGACTCGAGTAGGGATTAATTCATCTTTTTCGTTTCTTACTACTGTCATCCCACTCTTCTTAGGGACCACTTGAACTGGACTCACCCACTCACTATCTGAAATAGGATATATAATGCCTGCACTAAGAAGTTTCGCGACTTCTTTCTTTACAACATCTAGGATGAGAGGATTTAGTCTCCTCTGAGGTTGTCGTTTTGGCTTGGCATCATTCTCTAATAAAATACGGCGAGTGCAAATTGCAGGGTTTATTCCAGGGATATCAGCCAAGGACCATCCTAAAGCTCCCTTATATTCCTTCAAGACTTCTATCAATCTAGATTCTTCTTCTGGGGTAAGACTATTAGAAATGATTACAGGTAACTTCTCATCTTCTGCCAAGAAAACATATTTAAGGTTGGAAGGGAGGCTCTTAAGTTCTAGTGTGGGTGGTTGGATGATAGAGGGAACTAATTGTTTGACATCTAGGGACAAAAGATCATGTTCCTCCACACCTTCATAAATCATGGCCACACTATTGCAATTTAAGGGTTCTTTGACCTCCGTCTCAAAAGCATGTTCAGTCATTCCTGCATTAAAACAAGTGTCATGTAAGAATTCAATAGGATGAGATAGTACACTAAATTGCATAGAATTCACAGGAAGACAATCAGGGTTAGGAATGGAGCTTGTCCGTTCTTTCTCAGAGTTCATGGTATCAGGAGTGTTAGAACCCCTTGATGATTCACTACTGATGCTGCTAAGAGACATGGTGTTGGAACTTTGTGGATTGACTTGAGTAGAGCAACTGGAGGGTAATTCCACAGCAAGGTCAACACCTGCACATATCAAACTAGGGCTCTTGCTAGAGCTAGCATCAGTAGAAACAGATGGAGAATCAAAAATAAAATCTATTTGATTTAAAGACGGTGGTGGTATGTGACTAGTGGAATTAACTAATGAAAAGTTTAGACTTGCTTCATTACCACCACAAGAACAAACATCAGGAGGAGAAAAGAAAGGTAAAAATGGAGACAACAAATCATCATTGGTGAGCTTGAAATCACAGAGGTACATATCAGAAGAAGTCCAGAAATCATCATTAATTTCAAAAGCTTCTATAGCATTTAAACCAAGTAAAGAATAATCCTCATTTGGATATTTCATTGTCTCATACATATTGAATTGGATCTTCTGGTCTCCTACTTCCATGGTTATTAGGCCATCTTTCATGCTAATAAGTGTATTAGCAGTCCTTAAAAATGGTCGGCCCAGAATCAATGTTGTGTCATGAGACACTCCATTGTTCATATCTAACACATAAAAGTCAGCAGGAAAGACAAGATCTTTTACTTTGACTAGCACATCCTCAACAATACCAAATGGGTGCCTAAGCGTCCTATCAGCTAATTGTAGTACCATGCTGGTGTTTTTTGCAGACTTGATTCCTAAGGACTCATAAACTGATTTAGGCATTACATTGATAGCTGCCCCTAGATCAAGCAAAGCACCATTTACAGTTATTCTTCCTATAGTACAAGGTATGGTGAAGGACTCAGGGTCTTGACACTTGATTGGTAGTTGAGGTTTAAAAAGTGCTGAGACATTAGAGCTAACTTGTATTCTTTCATTTGGCCTAAATTTCCTTTTATTAGTACACAAATCTTTCAAAAACTTGGCATATTTAGGCACTTTTTTAATTAGCTCTAAAAGAGGAACATTGACTTCTAATTTACTTAATAACTCTAAGATTTCCTTATCCTGTTTGTCATCATTTTTCTTCTTATTTCTCATGTAAGACGCAGGGAAAGGAAGATCTTTGAGACATACCTCTTTATTTTGTTCCTTGCTTGAATTGCATGGAGTGGCATCAACATGAGGAGGTTGAATTGGTTCCTCAGTGGCTTGCACCGAAGGTTGTGGTAGTTCTTGATCGTCTTCTTCTTTATCAGCTACTAATGCTTCTTGTTTAACCCTATTAGAATGTGGGTCAGGAAGTTCTTTCCCACTTCTTAAATTAATAGCGTTCAATGCTTTAGGGTTGATCACCGTGTTAGAAGGCATTCCCCCACTTGATTGGGCTTGACGGTCATTCATAGAATTTGATACCTAGGTAACAAAACTATTTAAATTCTCATGTTTTGTCTTTATCAACTCAATTTCCTTGAAGAGAGAATTTATGTTGTTCGTCATGCTACCCATATCCTTTTTTATGTCGCCAAACCCTGTAGACACATGTTGGGCTAGCGTGTGGTTGGCTTCTTGTAGGCTCTTGAACACATTAGCATTAGATTCCTGGATGCTTTTAAACATTTCCTGAATCTCACCATTTTTCATTGAAGATCCAAAACCTTGCTCGATAGGGACGATGGTGGTTGAGGGCTTATGCTGAAAATTTTGTGAGGACGAAGCTCCTCCTTGGTTTCCACCTCCCCACGTAGCATTGTTGTGATCTTGCCATCCTTGGTTGTATGTGGGAGCAAATTGATCCCTTCTTTGAAGCTGTCCTGATCTTTGTTGAAACATAGCAGACACCTCTTCGCACTGATATGGGCAGTTTTGAGTTAAATGCATGACAGAGCAACATACCTGGCATGATGGTGCTACCATAGCTAGACTTTGTGGAGCCTGAGGAGCTTGAGAGACTACAGGAGCCTTTGGAGTTTGTTTTGAATTGAGCTGGAGGGAAGAAATTTGATCTATCTTGGCTGTCAGTTTATCCATGTCTTGAGCTAGCTTTTCTAGCAATGGATCGGACTCACCTTTGCACTAAAGAGATAAACAAGACTCTGTCTCCCACACTTTTTCTCTATCCAAGTATATAAGTATGTGTCTTAAAATCCTTCTACTATTAATAATTGGAAGAAACAAATCCTCCTTCCTAATTTTCGGGGTCCTGATAGTAATACCAACAAGGGATTGGTCCATTTGATAAGCAATTTGATATTGTTTAAGTTAGGTGTGAAGTTCAACACCTTGTGAATGCAGTTATCCTTGTTGAGGGACTCTCCTATCATAACTAAGTGTGACACATCAAATTCGGATTAGTCTAGGTAAAGCTTTGGATACTGGATGGACGAAAAAAAATTCAACCTCCATAATGCCAACAACCCATGATCTCATAACTAAGATATTGACTTATAATCAACGTGAGGTTGGTCCAATTGATAAGTGGCTTGATATCATTTAATCAAGGTTTTGTAAATGTTATTTTTTTTGTCAAGAGACTACTACCATAACTAGGTGCACAACACAGGTTGAGTTTAGATTAGTCATGCCTATGAAGCATGGACACGGACACGAGACACGACACGGACACGCCAGATTCTTAAAATTATACGACACGGCATATATTTATATATAAAAATACATAAATTTGATGAAAATTTTAAAAATTACAATATATATTCATAATATATGTTATATGTGATATTATTTTCTACTATTTGTCATGATAAAATCACAAAAAATTAATTTTACATTCTAAAACTTATGAATATATGTCGTGTGGGTGTCGTACGAGTGTCGGACAGGAACGCGTGTCTGACACGGTGAGACACTATCAAAATAAAGTGTCCATACTTCATATTCATAGAGTCATGCGAAGCTCTCGAGCCTGAGGGACAACAAAAAACAATATTGACCTATAATCAAATCAATATTCCTCAGTTATAACCGTTAGCTAGCTACTAGGACTTGTAATATATGGAGGACAGGTATAGACAAGCATTAAGGAACATTTGTATTATTTTAGCCAAGCATTCTGGATTGTCACTTCCCACATAAGAATTTCGTCCAAACATAAAGACATATATATATAAACAGTAGACGATAGCAAATATATGTAATTCCGGGTGATGAAGGTAAACATTGCTTTTTCTTTCTACTTTTTTTTCTTATCTTATCACAAGTAAACTTCGAGAAATCTCACATCAGAAAGGTACATTGCCAGCACAGAAATTAAAGCTCAAGCATACAAGAGGGAAAAAGAAATAAAATAAAGGGTAAAATGCACTTTGGTACCCTGAAAGACAGAATTTGACACTTTGGTACCCTGAAGTTTGCGTCGTTACCACTTTGATACCCTGTGGTTATTTTCCGTCAAGATTTAAGGGAAAATTGTTAGCACTTTTGCAAAAATTACAAAATTCCCCCAAATAGTTTCAAAATTTTCAAAAATGTCCCTAGATCATAATATTTGAGGACTAAAATGAAAATTATAACAAATTTTTTGGTTCAAAATGTAATTATGAAAAATATTGGAAAAAGAATAAAATTAAAGATTAGTCCTAAATTTGATAAATAAAATGCAGTTTAGTCCCAAAACTGTGTGATTCGATGGTGAGAAGATAAACTTTACAAAATTTCTGCAAAAATTACATAATGCCCCCAAATAATTTCAAAAGTTACAAAAAGTCCCTAGATCATGATATTTGAGGACTAAAATAAAAATTATAAAAACTTTTTGGGGGTCAAAATGTACTTTTGGAAAATAGAATAAGGCGATAATTATATATCAGTCCTAAATCTAGAAAGTTAATACAATTTGGTCCTACCCACATTCAAATACAACTACTTAAATGAAATTTTGAAAGTAAATTTGAATAATTTGAAGAATATTCCCATGAATTAATTTACAAATTAAATAATTAATATTTAATTTCACTCCATCAATTCTTTTAGTTTCTTGTGTTTTAATTTGTTTTACCAAAGGGAGAGGACCTAAACGCACAAAAGAAATATTGTTGAAGAGTGAAATATGATTTAAGCAACAATTGAAACTAACGGATAAGATGTAGTAGAAATCGATGGCTAAGATTGAGTCACGTTAGCACTTTTTGTTAAATCTTGACGGAAAATAACACAGGGTACCAAAGTGCTAACAGCGCAAACCTCAGGGTACCAAAGTGTCAAATTTTGTCTTTCAGGGTACCAAAGTGGATTCGGTCCTAACCACAGGGTACCAAAGTGCATTTTGCCCTAAAATAAATGACAAGTTGTATTGATGACACCAACAATAACATGTTGGCTTATTTAAGCATTTTACTCCTCCTTTACCTAATCTTTTACATGCTTTTATGTTAAAGATGACATGGATTTGTAGATAATGTCTTTTACCTAAAGAAACCACACAAGCTATTCAATTTTCCTTTTGATTTAACTTTCTTTCTTCCTTTCTTTTTCTTCATCTTGATGATACATAGATGAGTCATCTATCAAAAAGCAAAAAGGTCCACCTTCTCAACTTGCATTCATGTGCATAAACATATGCACAAAAAGATACACCATTGCAGAATACAAGGATTCATCAACCAAAGCAAGAAAATTTCTATTGAATAACATATTCTAGCAAGAGTAGTGTTAAAAATTGAAAATGAAGGACTCTTTTTTTCAGGAGCTAGTTATTGGAATTCCAGTAACCTCAGAAGCTTATCAGATTGAGAACCCATCATATCGATATTTGCCTGATACTGATGGCCAATACAATGAGTTTAACAGAAGTTCCAATCAAAGTAGGCTATTTTTTTTGCACAAAATTTGTTTGATTAATCATTCTTGGATATATGTGTGATATTATATTAAGTAATCTTATACATATATCTATCTTGGTTTTTCCAGGAAATGGAAATTCAGTTCTTGGTCGAAAGTCTGAAAGTTTTGCGCACCGAGTTCGAGAGCATAGTATGAAGTTTCTTAACTGCTTTTTAATTCGTTTTCCAGTTTTGTGATTTTTGGCCTAATTATAAATGGGTTGTGCATAATTTTGCAGTTTTGAAACACTGAATGAGGTTTTCATTGATGACTTAAAACTGTGATTTTAAACATGCAGTGAGACTAGGGCCAAAGATAACTGATACAGTGAAAGGAAAGTTAAGCTTGGGAGCTAGAATTCTTCAGGTTGGTGGAGTGCAGAAAATTTTTACGCAATTTTTCGGTGTTTCTGAAGGCGAAAAATTGTTGAAAGCATCACAGTGTTATCTATCAACAACATCAGGTCCTATAGCAGGCCTTCTCTTCATATCCACACACAAGATTGCTTTTTGCAGTGAAATATCCATTAAGATCACATCACCAAAAGGAACATAAATTAGAGTCCACTATAAGGTAATTCTGCTAAATCTTAAATATATCTTCACAAAACCTATCTCTTATCTTAATCATATATATATTTATATATAATTTTG
>QANZ01044622.1:0-17129 GCA_003254925.1 Chamaecrista fasciculata
TGAGGTTTGGATTATGGATGACTTTCCTGTGCCTAATCCATGACACAGATATCGTAGGACAATAGGGTCTTTGACAAGGTAGGTACTAAGGTCAAGTCGGTTTTGGTAAAAAAACGATAACTCACGTGTTTTGGGTAGTCGTGATGGCTTGCTAGAGTCCGCTCAAGACTTGTAGGTCATAGAGATGGCCTGGTGCCAACTTCACGTGGGGCCTGCTGGGTCACACATGAGCAGGATCATGACACCATTTAAAAGGGACACGAATTATGGTTAATTCGTGGGTCACTCCGGTGGCACGATTTAAGACAGCAAAAATGTCTGGGACATTAAGTCTTGTCTTAATTAATCTACAGTTGTGAAATATTTAAATTTGTGGGACAAGTTTAAATATAATAATTGTTAAATGATTAATGGGGATTAATTATTTACAATTAAAATATTAGGGAATAATAATTCAGATAAGGTTCCTAAAAGTTAGGAAATTATTGATTTATAAAATTCCCCAATATTAATATGAGGGTGGCGCCTCATGTGTTATTTTTGGATTAATAAAATTGTTTTATTAATTTAAATAATAAGTTTGAATTCAAAAGATTTGATGAAGATATCAAAAGATTTGAATCAAATAGATTTGGTGAGATCTCCACTCAGTGTCTTTGGAGAATCATGAATTCCTAAGAGTTAGGAATGTTTTTGATTTATAAAATTCCAAGATAAATAGAGGTGAGATGGCGCATTGCTCTTGTGGGTCCCATGGGAAGATTTGATCTTCCATTTGATTCTCAGAGATTGCATTATGAATTTAAATTGAAATATTAAGGTAATATTTTAATTGTAAATTCAAGTCCTATAATTATAATATTATCAGAATATCATGATTTTAGGAATTTTAAAATCACCAAATATTATATTATATATAGGGGAGCAAGTCGACTTGCCCCCTAAGTCTAACCCTAGCTCACTTTGTGAATTTTCTTCCTCCTGGTAGAGAGAGAGTGAAAATCGCCCTTTGCATCTAGAGAGAGAAAGAGTCGAATTTTCCTAAGGTGTTAGAGAAAATTTTTCTGGCTCTAGAGCTAGGTTTAGTGAAAGAAGAAAAGGCAAGAAGGTGTTCTTGTGGGGGGTTTCTTCTATGCGCCACCTTGTTGCTGAATCAAGAAGGAGTTCTTGAGTTCATACACTGTAGATTGGTCCCTGGTTCTTTTGGAGAAAAGAACGGAAGGCTAGCACCTTGGTGCCCAAGAAACTGTTCGTGTGGATCACCGGCAGAGGGAGAACGCTGAGAGTGGACTCCTTGCACACGCCTTGTACAACCATCCGATTGAAACTCGTGAGGTATACCACTATCTAAAAGTTTTAAATTCTGCTAGTGGATCCGTTCAGGAATTCTAGGACTAGGCGCTTTATTTTAATTTTATTTTTCTGCTTCCGCTGCGTTTGGCGCCT
The DNA here is from genome assembly GCA_003254925.1 of Chamaecrista fasciculata. NCBI lineage: Eukaryota > Viridiplantae > Streptophyta > Magnoliopsida > Fabales > Fabaceae > Chamaecrista > Chamaecrista fasciculata. The sequence continues at coordinate 1,447 of QANZ01044622.1, forward strand.
AGGATTTCCAACATTTTTAAGGTGGACCACTTGGAAATAATCATGAACAAATAATATTACATATTATTTCCATGCCACACATCCATACTTGATCTATGTTATTTGATTGTGTTGATATATGTGATTTAGGAAGGTTTAGTTACGTGTGACGAAAATCGCCTTGGTCCTTGTTTGGGCACAGTTAATGGACGAGATTGTTCAGGCATACTTTGGTAATTTGGTTTGATAGTAAATTTTGAGCTCATAAGGTTTTTTTTTTTCTGGTACCGGTGACACTCAATTACGGTATAATGTATATATTTATATAGTCCAAGTGGGAGATTGTAAGGTTTTTAGACTTATATAAATATAATAAGATATTAAATTGAATGTCTAATGCTATCATAATTAAGGGTGACCCATATATTTTATAATGGGCCCAATAAGTTAATAAAGTATGGGCTAATATGTCTGGATACTCTTGTATAATTTCTAATTCTATGACGGGCTGAATTGGAAATACAGCCCTTGTGCAAATATATATAGGGTTATGGTCCCCAAATTGGGAGCAAGGGTTTCTTCACTGAGCCCTATTATCAGAGAAGAGAGACTTTCTTCAGGAAAACTATTGCTCCACAATTTGGAAGATCAATAACCCGAAAGATCCACACACTTTGATTACTATGGAGAATTCAGGTACACTTCCGCATCTATTGTTTTTGTTCTTGATGATTTGACATGATTGATCTTGGGGTTTAGGTTTTAATTTAGGGTTTTCCCTAACAAGAAGCTCTTATAAACTTTTTTTTCTCATGAACTTTGCTTCATTCATAGCTCCATAATGGTAGATACAAATTATATTCCTTTTATAGAGAAAATACACATAATTAAATAAATGATAAATAAAATAAAGTAACTACTTATCCATAAAATCATGTACCTACTAGTTAACTCATATATATGACTAATTCAAAAACATACTAAATCTCTAAAATTCAAATCTGATGCAACAAATTCATGCTTCCAATAACAATATAATATTATTATTATTATTAATTCCCAACATACCTATCCCATATCTTGTAAATAGTCAAGTTTAATGAAAAACATAAACTTATGCTGGTGATGCTGGAGCAGAACCTCTGGTATGAGTAAAATAATCAAAGATTAGAAATCTAGGTGGAGTTACGAGTTAAAAGAAAAAAGTAGTATTTCAGAAATTTTAAAATATTCTTGAAAAATTAGATATCTCTTCGATAAAAGTTTCCTTAACTAAAAATAACATGACTTATCTTCTTTTCATTTCATTACTTTATTTACTCTCTTTGGAGTTGTATTTGAAAATCAAGGGTCTGATTGGTTGCCCTGTTTCCTGTTTTCATTTTCATTGAAAACAGGAAATGTGTTTTGTACAGTTTTTTTAGAAATGTTTTCTGGAAACATTTCCTGAAACAGGCCGAAAACAGAAAACATAAAAAAGACGCTTTCAGTATTTCCAAAATCAAACTTATGATATTTTGCAACATTACACAAAAGTAAGCTATTTAATCATGTTAATATCATCATTTAGTTATAATCAAACTTAAAAACATATAAAAATTAGCATTATTTAAGTTAACATAATTTAAATATGAATGAAAACGATTTTTTAACTTTATAAAACAAACATATTTCTTAAATATTGAAAATTTTGAAATGAAAATAGAATTCCAGAAATGGAAACAGAAAATGAAAACAGGAAACATTTTCTTAAACNTATCTATATCTATCTATATCTATGCTTTCTGGTAGTGGGTCATAAAACTATATACTTATAAAATAAAATAAATATATAACTAAAATTGAATATATTTAAAATATTAAAAAAAATGAAAGTTATGTGGTTATGCCCCATCCTCCATAACCCACGTATACAATTTTAATTTTAAATTTCAGAATTTAAATGCTAGAATCTCTCCCACGTATCTCTAGAACTGTTTCAGGAATCCACCATTTCAATTTTCATGGAGAAACAATCATTATCATACATCTCTCTCTAACTCTCTCTCTTCTTCTAAAAGTTTTTCCTTTTGCGTAAACGTTCTATTTTCACATTTCTAATTTCTACCCATATTCTTTCTATGGAATGCAACAAAGATTTGAAGACATTTCATCCTTGCTGTGAATGCCTTAAAGTGTTCAAAATATTATAATCCTAAATCTCATACTCTTCTATTCATATTAAAGGTGTGATTTATCTATGTGCCATCATTTTTTTCTTTTTGATCTATAAATGTTTCTTGGTTGTCTTCCTTTTACTTCAATTAATTATATTTTTTATGGTCTCCACCCTCAACAAAGGCGTTCAAATGTCAGAATACCACCATATTTATATTTTGCTAGAATCTTCTCTTTTTTCTCAAGGTGAGTTAATTTTTTACTCTGTTCTGTCATATCTCTCTGCTTTTTAATTTATTATCTTGCAATAATGATTACAATATTACAATTTATTTTTAATTTTTTTATGAATACAATATTACAGTTTATTATCTTTTGGGCATTTTGTTTATGCAATCATATAATTAATCCTGACCATGTGTAGGGAAGCATCAAGGATGACGAAAAAGTGAGAAAATGCAGTAGTGATTTGAATTGGATCAAGACTTAACAAAGAAAGAAAGAAATAGAGTGGTTTATGTAATGTTTGATCAATATAAGAGTGGTTTGATTCTTCATCATAATATTTCTATCCAACTCTTAATTCATGTAATATTTCAATTCACCATTTCTCTTTTGTTCTTTCACTCTACTTTTTTTTTTTTTTAAAGCAGCACTGCTAATATTCATTCCAAAGAAAAGTCAATATCATGACAAGCAAGTTCAAAAACAGTAAAAGGAAAGTTACAATTTAGAACAGGAAGAGCATTATGAGAATGACTCTTAGCTAAAACACAATTAGCTTGACAACGAACATGCTGCAAAGATAGTTGTTCAANCTGAGGGACCAATCGTCGATGAGCCTGAGTAGATCGACAATCTGCCGAACCACGCCGTCAACGTCCGCTCCCAACAGTCTCGCCTCCAACACTGCGCTGACAAGTAAGGATGAGTCGCTTTCAATATGCAGCTTTGAGGTCCCGATTTCAATTGCACAAAGAATGCCCTCCATAAGACCCCAGGCTTCAGCCTTTAAGACCGAACACTTGCCCAGAAATTTCGAAAATCCCATCACCCATGCTCCATCAGAGTTCCTCAGCAGGCCACCACAACCAGAGCGACCACGAACCCGATCACAAGCTCCGTCCGTGTTAAGCTTAATCCAGCCATCATCCGGCCTCTCCCAGGTAATACAGACACTGCGTTTTTCATTTGCTTCCAAACCTACATTGAGAAAATCACAACAATTATTATACTCCTGAATTGCAGATATGGTACTGAGGTATAAATCCCTAGGCTTATTTTGGCTGGCATTGAAGAGAGCATCATTCCTCCATCTCAAAATGTTCCAGGTATTCATAGCCCACATCTGTTTCCAATCAAAATTTAGACCATCAGAAAAAGAGTTAGATAAATTAAGAGTAACCCAATTTATAATATTAGCATTATTATAAAAACTGTTAAATTGACTGGGAATCAAAAATTTTTTCCACAGGGAAAACACAGCAGGACAATCCCGCAACACATGGAGAGCAGTCTCAACACAATCCGGGCAAACAGGACATCTGTCAGAGGACCCAAACCACACACTACATCTTTCTCTGGTAAGCAGCCTGTCATGTGCAAGTTTCCAAATAAATAGTTTGACTCTTTCAGGAACATTAAGTTTCCATATAGCTCTAAAATTGTCATTTGAAGGGTAATTCCTACTGATTAAATTATAGGCAGACTTAACAGTAAACTTGCCACTCCCCTTAGAAAGCCATTTAATCCGATCCTCACCCAACCTTTCACGAGGCACAACTTCAGCTAAGAACCGTTGAGCCCCGTCACCCAAAATAGGCCTTAGGTAATTCCAGTTCCAAAATCCAGCAGGGGTAACCATTTCAGCCACAGTATGATTTAATTCTTTCATAGGTAATGACATAACAATATCCTCAAGGAGGCATTTATCTCCACTTCCCCAAGCATCAGTCCAAAAGTACGTTTTTTTGCCATCCCCAATGCTCCAGCACTGGCCACAATTAATTTTTCCCCACAAGTTAGCTAACGCCCTCCAAAGGAGAGAGTCACCATCCTTTGCAACACAAAATCTAAGCAAATCCTCCCCTCTCCCATATTTAGAGGCAAGCACTCTGCTACAAATATTCTGAGGCTCATTCCTCAACTTCCATCCTATTTTCATTAGGAAAGCGTCATTCATGAGATGAAGCTTTTTAATCCCAAGTCCACCTTGATCTTTTTCCCTACAAATTACATCCCAACCAATAGTATGCACCTTCCTAGTATTCTCATCATGTCCCCAAATGAAATTACGTTGCAGTCTTTCAATATCATTACAGATACTCACAGGGATCCTTGTGGATTGCATAGCATAATATGGGATAGATGAAATAACTGATTTTGCCAATGTGACTCTACCTGCCATAGACAAAGTAGACGCCTTCCAACCCACAAGTTTCCCCCTCACTTTATCAACCAACTTCTGAAAGTCCCTCCGAGTTTGTCTTTCATGAATTAGTGGCATACCCAAATAAGATCCAAGATTATCCGTACAGGTAAAATTTGTTAGAGCTATAATTTGACTTTTTACCTCATCATTGCTGTTTTTGGAGAAGAAAATTCTGGTTTTGGCACTACTAACTTTTTGTCCCGAAGCATTGCAGAACTTATTAAGACAATCCATTAGACAGGCAGCTTGTTCAAAGGAAGCTTCACCAAACAGCAGGATGTCATCAGCAAAAAATAAATGAGAAATACAAGGACCGTTCCTACCAGCCCTAACGGTACGCCACTTTCCTTCAGTTACATTATCATCAATAAGTTGCGACAACTTTTCCATACACATAACAAAAAGATAAGGAGATAGAGGGTCCCCTTGCCTTAAACCTCTAGAGGGCTTAAATGAGTCAGTCTTTTCCCCATTCCATAGAATATTGAAAGTAGTAGAAGTAACACATCTCATAATCAATATTATAAATTTGCAAGGAATCTTCGCCTCAGAAAGAACAGTTTCCAAAAAATCCCAATTGATTCTGTCGTAGGCTTTTTCAAGATCAATTTTTACAGCCATGAAGGCTTTTTTGCCTCTGGCTTTCCTCATAGAATGAAGCATCTCTTGGGCTATTATAATGTTATCCTGTATACTCCTTCCAGGCACAAAGCTAGCTTGTAATGGGGATATCCAATCCGGTAAGAACTCCTTAAGTCTGCTAACAATAATCTTAGACACACACTTGTAAATGACATTACAAAGAGATATAGGCCTAAATTGGTTGATAGTTTCAGAGTTTTCAACTTTGGGGATCAGAACAACAAGAGTATTGTTTATATCTTCAATATTAAAATCACCTTGAAAGATTAGACCCAACCCCGTCAACGGATTTATATTTTGAAAAAATTCTCTTTCGTTTAACAAATGACACAAAGTGTAACGGAACTTAATTGTACTACTTAATTCGGATAACCAGTTTCGTTCCTTTCACGAATAACCTTATTTAATCATTTAAACAAAACTCACGCCAAAAAGAAAAAGAGTTAGTATATATCCAATCCGTTACACCTTGTAAACTATAATCTTTTTAATTAGACCCAACCCCGTCAACGGATTTATATTTTGAAAATTTCTTAATATTTATGGCTTGATGACTTATTACTTATTAGGTTGATTATGCCGTAATCTATTATACTGATCCAATATAAAATAATCCAGCTAACTTATGACTTCCAAAACTATAGTAATATACTATTGTTTTCCTCAAAATGTCAGATTTTATTTATGGATTTTTCAAGAAAAAAATTGAATCCAAACACTGAGAACGTCAAGCGTTCGACCTCTTCGTAGGATTACCCGGCTCCGTCTTAATTTTTTAATACTTCAAAAAAGTGAAGGAATTAGAAACTCATATACTCAGGTCGTGTCGTGCTAACCATGAAGTCAAAAACCATTGACAATTTTTTTAAAAAAATTCTCTTTCGTTTAACAAATGACAAAAAGTGTAACGGAACTTAATTGTACTACTTAATTCGGATAACCAGTTTCGTTCCTTTCACGAATAACCTTATTTAATCATTTGAACAAAACTCACGCCAAAAAGAAAAAGAGTTAGTATATATGATGTACCTTGAATATAATATTACATAAAATTAGTGATGTGATTTCAATATTTCAATTTTGATTAGTTAAATATGTTGTATTTTTTATCATTAAATTATTCAACAAATAAAAATTATGTCACTTTACAATCACATACATACCTCAAATTAAAAAAAAAATTCATTTAAACAGAATTATTACTATTTTTTTTTCTTGAGTATTAGCGCCGCTCCATCAATTACGGCAATGCACGTCTATATTCTCCTAGCAGTACCTCTACTCAGTCTACCCCTGTTAGCGCTGCCGTTTCCAAGCTCGACGATGGCCCATTGCTCTTGCAGCACTCTGATCACCCAGGAATGCAGCTTGTCTCTACATAGCTCACTGGGTCTAACTATCTCACATGGAGCATCGCGATTCGCACATCTCTTGAGGCCAAAGATAAAGTTGGCTTTATCGATGGCTCATTTGATGCATCTACTGATGCTGCTCTTTACCGCAAGTGGAAGCGGGTTGATTCCATGATCAAGGCTTGGATTAACTCCATTTCGAAGGACATAGTGGATACTTTTATTTATTGTGCATCTGCGAAGCGTTTATCAACAATGCCTTCTTACATGGATATCTTAAAGAAGAAGTATATCTTGATCCACCTGAAGGTTACTCCAAAGCTATTGATGGCCAAGTTTGTAAGCTCAATCACTCCTTATATGGGCTCAAACAAGCTTCTAGGGAGTGGAATTGTGAATTCACTTCTCAAATCATCAACTATGGCTTTGTGCAGTCTGTCAATGATAATTGTTTGTTTACAAAGGACTGTACAAATGGTTTTGTTTCTTTGATTCTTTATGTCGATGATATTCTTCTCACAGGGCCATGTGAGACAGAATTGCAGCACATCAAACATCACTTGGATTTAGTTTTTAGCATCAAGGATTTGGGATTGGCAAAATTTTTTCTTGGGGTTGAAATCGCTCGAAGTCCTAAAGGTACATTCTTATCCCAAAGAAAATACATTTTGGATATCATTCATGATACCCACCTTGATGATGCCACCACTGTCATAACCCCATTACCCAAAGGACACAAATTTGCTTTGGACTCTCCCATCTTATCTGACCCTGAAATCTATAGACATCTCATAAGACATTTATTGTATCTTAACTTGACTCGCCCTGATATAACCTTCAGTGTGTAGCAGCTTAGCCAATTCATGGCACTCCCAGTGACACACACTTACAGGCTGCTCTACACGTTGTCAAATATCTCAAAGGCACCTCCAATGTTGGGCTTTTTTACTGTTCTACTTCCTCTTTCCATTTGGATGCCTACTGTGACAGTGACTGGGCCTCTTGCCCACAAACTCGTCGCTCACTTTCAGGGTACTGTGTGATGCTAGGCTGCAATGCAATATCTTGGAAGACCAAGAAACAAACCACTGTTGCTCGTTCTTTATGTGAAGCAAAGTACCGCAGTATGGCAAACACATTCTGCGAGCTTCTTTGGCTCACTTATTTACTTCATGACTTCTGCATCACTCAAAACACTCCTATTCCACTATGGTGTGACAACCAATCTGCATTACACATTGCTTCCAACCCTGTCTATCACGAACACACCAAACATATCGAGATTGACTGTCATGTTGTGCGTGAAAGAATTCAAGAGGGATTCATTCTACCTCAGCATGTGCCTACCCAACTACAGATTGCTGACTTGTTCACTACAGCTCTTGCTTCTCCTCAACTTTTTTCTCTCATGTCCAAGTTGGGTCTTCTTCCACATACGCCTCCAACTTGAAAAGGGGGGGGAGGGGGTGTAAAAATATATTTTCCACGTGTTCAATTCTTTATTGTAATAGTTAGTTTGTTAGCATTGTATTCTGTGCATTCATACAGCTGGTTGTATATATATTCTGTTTTAAGCAAGAAATAATAGAATCATCCATTTTGCAATTATTTCTACTTTCGTGCAATCTTTAAAAATTAATTTATTCCCTAATGGTAAAAAAGTAATATTGCTGTCATAAAAAGAATGTTAAAAATTAGAAAATCATTTTAGAAATTAAAAAATTAATATTTTGAACGACTGTCATATTCTTATTTAAAAAAATATTAATTACTATAATCTTATATAACTCATTTCTCAATCGAACCAGATTCATGATTCATCCAGTGTCCATTGACAATGGAAAAAGTCTTCAGTTTTTTTCTTTTAAATAGGAATGGAAAGAAAGTCTTCAGTTTTGTAAATACCACTAGCACTAGGCCTCATGATCTGCTTGAGCACGCTGAATTTGAATCTCATGGGCACGTGCTGAGGGAACGTAGATTGCATTTAACAGTGAGCTGTGGGTGCGACCATAGAATACATAAATCAATAGTCCTATCAATAACCATCCTGAAACTCGAATCCACGTAGAAGCCCTGTGTTCATCAGACACAACAAATGTTAACATTTCTCTTTGTCATATTGTTCATCATAACACATAAAATGAGAAAGAAAGCTTTAATTGTCCATACATAGCACTCACCCAAGATCAACTCATAAGTAGGTGTTTATAAGAATGCAGGCAGCAGGTAAGAATGGAACAAATGGGCACACAAAACCTGAAATACCAACATCAAATCATTAAGATGTACCCAAACCATTCTTATAATCCCATGAAATCATCATCGTGTTATAAGGAGGTTTAATTTCAATTATAATCTACAAATACCTCCGGTGTGTCCAAAGCTGTGCCTCGCATCATCTTGATCTATAAAGGCTAGCACAATTGTACTACAGCAAAGAAGAAGGCCACCAAGCCCACATAACCGAATTTGACCTCGCCCGTCGTAAGGCGGCCAAATAACCGAATTTATGCACTAAAGTGGTACAATCCGGGTCGTTTCTCTTGAGAAACTTTCTTGAATGGTTTAAAGGAAAATAATGCTAAACTCTTGCTAACTAGGTGAAAGCAATGTAAATGTCTTTGAAAGTTTATCTAATTAACTAAAACAAGATTAAAACAAAGCAATAAATCTTTTTGTAGTTTTTGTTCATAAGGACTAAAATGAAACTTAAAGATAAGAGATGTGAAAATCAAATGGAGAAAGTACCCTTTGGAACAACTCAATCAAGCCATCATAACCAACAAAAGATGAATTGGGAGCATCTCATACTAATCATCCTAAGGTAGTCACTAACCAAGTGACTTGGATTAACACACTAATCATGAACACACCTCAACCAAGATAAAATTCATAACTAGAAATGAAATCCTCATTGCATTGATGATTTAAAGCATAAACCAAGAGTCAAACAACAAAGTAATTAACCCAATTACAAAGCTATCACACTACAAGTCATAATTCTAATGATATACATCAACCCTAAGAATCAAAACCAAGTATGAATGGAGAATTAATTCAAACTCTCAAGTTCAGCAAAATAACCAAGGTTTACATCAAAGCTCATACTCCTAACTAAGGAGAAAGAAAAACTAAGATAAAAACCCTATAAACCATGAGAAAACTCCCTCAAATTGTGCTCCTAGCTCAAGCTTGACTTCATTGCTCCTCCGGGGGAAGAAGCTTAGCTGCTCATGGTGCAAAGAGAAGCTTCACCAAGCCCAAAACCAGCAACCACAGCCATTGCAACCAAGAGAAGCTCCAAAGTGATGAAAATGGTAAAGAAAATAGAGAGGAAGATGGTGGAAGTTAGATATGACAATAAATCATGTAGTCTTTCGGGTCCCAAGGAGGCTGGGCCAGGTTGGAAACAACAGAAATGGGCTTGGGCTTAAGAAAATAAAATTCAGCACGCAGGTCTGCCGGATAGGTCTGCCAGATAGGCATCTGACAACGAACTGGCAAAGGCCAAATTAGCACTGCAACAAAGCCATCATGAATCTGGTTCAAATCCTCGCATCCTCGGCTCTTCCTTGAGATTTTCAAAGCTTAGGACCTGATCCAAAAACACCAAAGACTACATGATTTCTCAAGATTAAACAATTTATAGATATAAGCACGATAAAATCACATAATCAACTAAAAATAGTCCTAATAAGCACTAAACCTCAAAGCATCCTATTCTATCATAAAAGGGGTATAAAGGAATGCAATTAGCTTATAAATATATATAAAATGCCTTAAAATGACAATGAAATGCATGATAGAATATGGTTAGATCACCCACATAACGTGAAGCGCAGAATGCTGGTAAAATTACCAAATCGGCACCAAGTTAAAAAAGAATAAAGCAACTTTGATGAAAAAGGAGAGACATCTAAATTGCTGACAGAAAAGAACCACGTTTGTAATGTGAATGAATGTGAATGCAATAAGATGGTAAATTTATTGTTGCATCATTTTAACTTTTAGAGATTTCATGAAAAGAATACCAGAAAGACATCAAGTGCTTGCTTCAGAACTAGTCAGAAAGTTCTCAAAATTGACTGACCTGGAAGACCTTTCAGCTGAAGCTGCGCTTGCAAGGATAAAAATCCTTATACATAGAAGGGATATGCTCCATGCAGCGAGTTTCCACCTACCTTGCTCATTCTTCTCATCTGCCCAAGTAATTGTATGGGTCCTCAACAACAAATTATAGAGAGCAGAGTAGCAGACATATATTCTTAAACTTCTATAGAGAAAATGTGCTTTACTATGTGCATGCACATGTTTTCTGTCAACTATCTCTTCACAAAAAGGATTGCTTGGCATTCAGGGCCCACAAACATCATAATTTACCAAATATTTTCTCTATGAGGGGGGAAATTCAAAGCAGAAACAGGTCTTTGATCATTGATTTANTGATAGTGGATCCTGGAAGGAATCATAGGGAAGCCAAAAATTTTAATTTACCGTGTTTTTCCGCTGCGCCGACCCTATGATTTCCTACAATTGTATGGGTCCTCAACAACAAATTATAAAGAGCAGAGTAGCAGACATATATTCTTAAACTTCTACAGAGAAAATGTGCTTTGCTACGTGCATGCACATGTTTTCTGTCAACTATCTCTTCACAAAAAGGATTGCTTGGCATTCAGGGCCCACAAACATCATAATTTACCAAATATTTTCTCTATGAGGGGGGAAATTCAAAGCAGAAACAGGTCTTTGATCATTGATTTAGAGTTCACTCCTTTCACTTATTACAATGGACATTATATCAAAACTACACATATAATATACTTTAAATCTTTATGCAAATTAACCTAATACTTGTTAGAGATTGTGCCCTAGGGCCAATCATTTTATGTATATGTTTTGAACATATTGATTAATTTATGGAGATAAATTATGTTGTAATCATATTATTAGCATGTTTACTATGATAGCGTCCTTGATTAGTTATGAGATAATTAATCTAAATCCGTCCCTGGTCAATTATTCTCGTGGGAGCGAGAATGAACTAAGACCAGCATGACCTCGGTGTATGGAGATACATGCACTAGATGCTTTACGAGAGTCATGGTGCAATTATGTAAGGGGTTACAAGTTTCTGGACTGACCCGGAGAGTCCTGCATGGGTTTAGTCATTAGCTAGTCTCTCCTGTACGTCTGTCACGATGCCTTAGACCTGAGGTCTTGACTATTCCGGCGTTGTAGTTGTCAGACTTTGGCCTAGTCTAACGTTGCCCGTAGCAGGGTAGCCATAAGGGCTAGGTACGAGTTTGGTTAATTGCAGTGCTGAGGAATGTGGTTGACCAAGATGGGATTTTGTCCCTCATAAATATGAGAGATATTTAACTGGCGCCCTCGATGCCACTCAGGAAAATGAGACTAACTCAGGAAATCGAGAAAGTTGAGGTTTGGATTAAGGATGACTTCCCCGTGCCTTATCCAGAACCAAGATATCGTGTGACAATAGGGTCTATGACAAGGTGGTACTAAGGTTAAATCGGTCTTTTGATAAAACGATAACTCACGTGTTTTGGGTAGTCGTAATGGCTTGCTAGAGTCCGCTCTCGACTTGTGAGTCATAGGGATGACTTGCTGCCAACTTCACGTGGGGCCTGCTGGGTCACTCATGAGCAGGATCTGGACACCGCTTAAAGGGACACGAATTAGGGTTAATTCGTGACTCACTCCGGTGACACAATTTAAGACATAGCAAAATGTCTGGGAAATAAAGTCTTGTCTTAAATAAAATCTACGGTTGAGATATTTAGATTTGTGTGACAAGTTTAAATATATTAATTGTTAAATAGTTAATTGGATTAATCTATTTACAATTATAATATTAGAGAATAATAAATTAGATAAAGTTCCTAAAAGTTAGGAAATTATTGATTTATTAAATTCACTAATATTAGGATAAAATAGGATGAGAGTGGCGCCTCATATAAGATAGATTTTAATTAATGGAATTGTTTTATTAATTAAAGTCATGAATTTGAATTCAAAGATTTGATCTAGATTTCAAATTCAAAATTTGAATTAAAGATATTAGGGTAATATTTTAATTCAAAATCTTTGGAAGATAATAAGTTGGTTATGACTTCCTAAGAGTTAGGAATGTTTTTGATTTATAAAATTCCAAAGAAAATTAGGGGAGGTTGGTGCATTCTATGTGGGACCAAGGAGGAAGATTTGATCTTCCAATTTGATTCTCAAAGATTGCATTTTGAATTCAATTAAGATATTAAGGTAATATTTTAATTAAGAATTCAAGTCCTAAAATTATAATATTACTGTAATCTTATAATTTTATAATTTGATAATCCTATAATTTAGGGATTCCCTAATTATAATTATCAAAAACTTCCCTAACAATATAACCCTAGGCAAGTCGACTTTGTGGGTGCTAATGCATACGTGAGTTTTGCAATTTTCCTTTTGTGAGACAAGAGAGGAAAAAGTCGCCTAGCTCAAAAACCTAGAGAGAGAAACTCCATCTTCTCCAAGAGTGTGAGAGAAATTGAGTTGTCCCATAGCTAAGGTTTTGAGAGAAAAACAAGAAGGTGTTCTTGTTTTGCGCCACCTTCCTCTAAAAGTTCAAGAACTGTTCTTGAATTTTAAGAGCCGTTGATCGAGTTCCCAAGTTCTTTTGGTGAAAAGAACAGAAGGCTAGCACCTTGGTGCCAATAAACTGCTCGTGTGGATTACTGGCGGAGGAAGGACGCTTCAAGTGGACTTTCTCAAAAATGCACCGTTCAACCGGACTGATTGAAACCTTGAGCTATAACTCTATCATTCACCGGTTTAAATTCTGCTAGCGGATCCGTGGGGAAATCATTTTGGTTCCTGCGTCATTTAAAGGTTTTTTTTTTAAATTTTATTTTTGCTTCCGCTGCGCGTTTAGGACCGTGATTTCCCAACAATACTTCTTTTGAGCCTTGAATATTATAATTACTTCACAAAAAGTATAGCCTTCCAAACTCAGTAGCTAAACTTTTTATATCATTCTGTTCATCCAGACTAGTTTTCTATATCACATCCTATTTACCAAAATCAATTACAAATAATGTAGGGTCCACACTCTACGTTCAGATATGGTTAGGCTTGATCCAGTTTCATTTACCGAAAAGGATGGAATATGCACTCAATGATTACCTTGTGTTACTTCTTTTATGACTAACGGATGACCAAGCAGGGCAGCAGCCTCATCATGTAATTGTTGACAACTATTCTCGTGATTAACAACAGAATCTACATGAATTATGCCCCTATTTTCCTCAACATCACCCTAAAATGCAAAGGCATTGGGTCAATGGATGTTTGAAGTGATGAAGGAACATATCTGAGAATCAAAACTGAAATTGCAACTGTGGTGAATGCAAGCAGTGTCCCAACACTAACCTACACATCCCAGAGCAGTCAATTAGAAGAGGAAAAAAAGTTATGTTTTTACTTTTAAATTCATATTTATTAAGATGACAAATCAATCTTGTTACACTCTCAAGTTGTTGAACGCCTTAACTCACAATGCCCGCTAACTGAGAAACATCCATAAAGAAAGCTAGAGCAGCAGCAAAGACACCAGTGACAACAGTGCTCTTCACAGGGACCTGGGTACGTCCATTGATTTCTGAGAAGAAAGAGGGCAGCAAACCATCCCTAGCCATTGCCATAAAGATTCTAGGCTGCACAGTACATACTCACATGAAAAGAACCTTCTATCAGATGGAAGAGACATAATTTAGAGCAATAATATCTACAAAGTCATTCATCTACATATATCTAATACCTAGAATTAAAATCCATATGAAAAATTGTTACTAGATTGAAAAATGCATATTACAACAAAGCATTTCAAATGGCACCACGCAATCACCATATATTGTAGCTCAGACCTTTGGATTGATAACAAAGCTTTCGCCATCAGAATCTTTTTCAAAAAATATAAAGATTTAAAAAGGTAATGCTATAAAAGGTAAAAAGAAATGACTTCCTTACGTGCAATCACAAGCATGTTTCCTTACACTGTTTCTAATAAACTTTCTTCAACCTGAGATTACTCTTCATTAATTAATCAAGTGATGATTTTAACCATGCAGTCTTCAAAAATGTTTATCTCCATATAGCACTGAGATGAATCCAAAAGCGTTTCTGTATATTGAAAGAAACAATCCATATCCAGATACAAAATAGGTAAACTGAAAGGCTTTGGGGATCGAAGATTGTTTTGTATTAGTGAGGATGAAAGAGGAAAAGAAGGCCTGTCATGCCAGATTTTTATAGTAAATCGTGAACAGGAAAAGTTAATTAGGTTATAAATATTCAAAAACAAAATCTTAAAGTCACATTAAGTGATTAACAGATACTAAATGAATAAACTGAAAGTACCTACTTATATACCTGGGGAAGAATTGAGCCCAACAAACTGGCAAATAGAGCAGTGACGGCTCCAGTTGTTATTATGTATCTGGAATGGGAGAATATACAACTTTAAACATAATATCCAGAATGGAAGTTTATATTTTCAAAGGAACTTTCAGAAATGAAACAGTAAGTCCACTTGCAAACCTTACACTGCCCATTCCATCCCATAGCTAGAAAATGCCGAGGAGATGGGAGTATCAGGATCCAAAGCATAGTATGGTACCAAGCCAACAATTACCGCTGATACAAGCATATACAACATGCAACATATTAATAGTGCAATTGCTATACCCAGGGGCAAATCTCGTTGAGGATTTTTCACCTGCATGATTAAACAAACCAAAATGGAGAAAAGGGGAAATCCTTAGAAGAGCATCTTTATTTGCCAATGACATCCTCGAGTAGTTTATTATTAAGAAACTAAACTCATTACCAAAAAAAAAAGAAGAGAAAATAAACTACTAGTTTGATACATTAAATGCAGCAGAAGTACATAAAAGAAGAAAAAAAGGCTCTAGCTATAGCGCAAATGACTTCTCCAGATATAATTATTCTCAAGTTTACTCTTCCCAAAAAAGTCAACAAGTAGCATAATAAAATCTAAATATTAACCACCACAGATATAGAATGGGGGATGAGTTTTATGAGAGTTTTACCGGAAG
>QANZ01044625.1:0-17848 GCA_003254925.1 Chamaecrista fasciculata
TAGTAACGAGGAGTTAATTAATAAGTAATTTATTATCGCTTAAGTAAGATTTTAAATTTAAAACATTATGAATGTAATTATTTCAATCAAAAGACTCTCTTATTGACTATATGACGCAGATTAAATTCGAATTAATCGAATCAAAATTTCAAAAACCAAATAGGCAACACAAAAATTGTTGTATTTAATTCAACACATTAATTAACCACTAAATTTTCTTTTTATCCATAAACAAATAATTTCATTTAAAATAATAACAAAAGTATACGAAACCTAAATGGGAAAGAAAGAGTATCATAAGATAGAGATCACAAATAGAATAGGTCCTCTAGTCACCACGCACTCACCAACAACAAAACTCTTTTTTCCTTTTCTACGTGCCATATTTATCAAATAGAAATACCCCACTTGTCTCCTTAATTAATTAATTAATCAATTAATTTGCCTTATTGGATATTAGAGGACTCCTATATATATTTTTATTTCTGATTGGTGCTTTAGTTTCAAACTAGGATTTGTCTTCATCGATCTATCCGATAATCACTATATACAGTGTCCATTAATTGGTCAATAAATTGAAAACATATACATGAATTGTAATTGGCTCTGGCCCATTCTCTTGTTATTTTTCTAGATGTTGAAAACTCGTGTGATTTAGATGGATCATTGAAGAAATACATGGAAACTAGGAACTAACCTACATATATATATTTATATATATATGAAATATTAATTTTCCTAACCTAAAAAAAATATATATGTGATGAGATATCATGTGCTTCTTAGGGTGCTTCTTGCATTTGACTCCAAGGTTAGGCCTAGTTGAAGATCCAAAGCTTTATTGTGATGACTCTGCTGCTTTGAAGAAGCCTTGAACATGAAAGATGATGATGGCCTTGTATAACTATTATGATCTGTGTGGGAGAAATTGAACATACAAGAAGCAGAAGAAGAAGAATTATGATCTTGAAGGAGATGATGATCATTTCTGAAGCTAATCTGAGATTGATCTTCACACAAATCAAGAGAGGTGTAGTTATTGTAAAAAGAGGGATCATAGAACCAAGAAGCAGAGTAATTATTTTTATGATCATTAATATTAGAGCCAAAGGCATAGAATTGTTGGTAGTAGCTTAGGCTAGCCTTCTTGGCCTGAAGCTGAAGCCTCTTCTTCTTCAATCTCTCTTTCTTGTGGGCATTTTGGTGGCCTCCTAATGCTTGTGAGTTTGCAAATTCCTTGAAGCAATATTGGCACTCAAACTTCCTCTCATGATCATGATCATGAGGACCTGATGATGGTGATGAAATCTTCTCTTTGTCATTGTTTTTGTGATGATTATCTCCTCCTCCTGCTGATGATGATGAAATTGAATGAGAGGAATTCACACTTTCATCTCCTAACTCCACAACACACTCTTTGGTGATGCTGATGATATTGCAGCCTTCTTCTTCATCATTAATGTTGTTGTTGTTACAAGGGTTGAGATCAAACCCAAATAACTTGAGCCTCTTTTCCATGGAGTAATTATGGCCATTCTTTGATGAGCCTTCATGTTGGTTTTTCATGTTTTTCTTCTATTGGCTATATCAATATGGATATAGAGGGCGATAGAGAGAGAAGAGAAATTTTAGTTTTAAGGTAGAATTGTACTTTAAAGTTGTTTGGCTTCTCTTCTTTTTATAGTAAATATGGCTCATGCATTGTGATTGTATCTATTAAAAAATTAGCCTAAAGGGTCAATAGAGAATATATAAAAGAAATGTGAAAAGAAAAGTCAGATTAAGAGAAATCAATTAATTAAAACATCTTTCATATGTGTATTTATTAATTGAATGTAGTTGATGATACATCTTAAACTCTTCCAATTAATTAGACGGTCTATAAAGTATAAAGCACTTTGTGATATGTATAAATATATCATTTTTTTATAGAACCACTTGGTGTTTTTCTTTTTGGAGGGGTTAATTTATTAGAAAGATAGAGATATATTCCACGCTTAAGACATGATTAAAGTTTATAAAACTAACTGTAGCTGCAAAAGTCAAAGAAAGAAGGGGTATATAATATGTAATCATCTGGAAGGAATTGGGGGGACTCATAACTTTAATTATTATTTAAAATGCATATGTTATAATTAAGATTATTTTATCTATTCAACCAATGACTTAATGGTTTCATGTACTGTCCTCTACCTCTAATTAAGCTTTATCATGCATAATACTATATGTTGATTTGAGATCAACATATGCATGAATATTAATATATTGATATGGATATGAATGGATATGCCCTATATTGCCTAGTCCCATCCAATAAAAAATTCAAGTTTTTTTAAATATAAAGATATATTAACTTAAGATTAAGTCAACTGAAATAAATTAATCTTTCATAAAATGATCAACTTTAATTTTAACTTTTATTGTGGGATGTGGTCACATTTAGTGTCAAACTAAATTTCTTGCAAAATTACTTATAGGGGATCGAAGATATTTATTAAAAAAATGCCAAGACATATATATCTAGAAAATTTGATTATTCAGCACTAGAAGAAGCTTCTTCGTAATTATCTCCTTCCAACCAGATAATAATAGAAAACGAAATGGATTAATTAATATGTTTATCTTGACCATGTTTTAATTAATTAAGTAGAGAAAGAGTAGCTGCTAAATTAATGAAGGAATATTAGAAGTGGGCAATGATGTAAGCATATATACTAATCTTCCATAAAATCTGAGCATATCTTCAAAAGGCAGGCAAAACCTATATTTTATACTCCAAAAGCATATGTTTTCAGGTGAATTAAGTCATCAACTAATAAATAGTTTAATACAAATAAACTGGCATTTGCCTTAGACAGTTGTTCATGTTTGGACCCCACTTCTTGTTGCTTTTGGGTCATTTCGGAAACCATTAGATATTGTGTTTCTATTTTATTGTCTCTACTTTACTTAGATCTTATATTGTAGTGGGCTTCTTCCACCAATAAAATAAACAAATAAACAAATAGAAATAATTATCAAGATAGTTGATTAATTGAATACTCTTGAATAGATTACTTCCATTTTAAAAACTTTAGTAACAAACATCTAACAAGTTTTACATATTTTGATATACTATAACATATTAACAAGACACACACAACTTGGGCACAGTTTTTATGGAAAAAAAATTCTTTTAAAACAGTACAATGACCTTCTTCAACACCAATTTTAATAATCTATTTACTTTTTATGCATTAAGAGTTTTTATTTAAAAACAAATACCAACCAACATACATCTCTCATGCTCGTCAATTCAATTCTCACTAATTTTTTTTTAGCAAACTTATTTCTTAGTCCTATTTGTCCCAATTGTGATTTAATTCTTGATTATTAGATATACATTTTTTTTATTTTTATTACAAATGTTGACTATTTAATTTTAAAACATTATTTTAGAGACTTAGTAGTTGATGGTTATAAAAAAATATAATTTCAACATATAGGGACCAAATTGTAATTTAAAGAAAAGGTTAAGAACTAAAAAATAGATTTTTCCTTTTTCTTTTTTCTATGGGGTCAATCTTGTTCAATTTCTAAGTCGGCATGCTGCGAACGAGTCCACAACATGTGGATTATCAATTATGGTGGCTTAAGCAAGTGGGTGGGGTAGGTTGGTTACATTTTTTAACTAATTTCATTTCATAATTCATAGTACAGTGCCTTATCGCTTCCTAAATCAGCAAAATCTCCAAACTCAACAACAATCAAAATCTTCAAACTCATGGAAGAAGAAAGAAGAATTCCTTACCAGTCAGAGAAAGTCGATTTGTCGCAGATCTCGCTTCGACCACTGGTTGTCTCTGACGTAGACGATTTGATGGTGTGGACTTCGGATGAGAAAGTGGCTAGGTTTTGCACTTGGGAACCATACAGCAGCAGAGAAGACGGCATCAATTTCATCGAGAACACGGCGAGCCAGTCTCTATGGTTCAGAGCGATCTGCCTCAACGATCGCGCAATCGGATCTATCTCTGTTTGCTCTTATTCAGGTAGCGACAAATGCAGGGCCAAATCCGCCGAACTCGGCTACGTTTTGGGGTCGAAATATTGGGGAAAAGGAATCGCCACGCACGTAGTGAAGCAAGTCGCTGAGATTGCTTTCGTTGAATTGCCATATTTGGAGAGGCTCGAAGCTCTCGTCGATGTTGAGAACATTGGCTCACAGAAGGTGTTAGAGAAGGCTGGGTTTCGAAAGGAGGGAGTTCTAAGAAAATATTTGTTTATTAAGGAGAAGAGCAGAGATATGGTGATGTTTAGTATTCTTTCAACTCATCATGTTTAGGATTACAGAATCATGAATCTTATTTGTAATTTATCCATAAAAAGGCCTGTCATTTTATCTTTTTATCATGATTAGTAGTGTATAAGGTTTTTTTTATCACAAATCTATTTATAGAAAAATGTCAACCAGTATGCATGATAATGATGATATATGGATTTATTTACGTTTCTGGTTTTGTTACTAAGTCAAGTTTTGATGAGCAAGGTTACAATTGTAAGAACCTGCCTGAGTCACAGCCTAGACTTTCATTAACACCAATATATATTGACCATAATTGAAATATAGCAGCATTTATATTTAGAAAGATTCGAGTACTTAAAACAAACTACATAAAGCACTAAACAGCTCACGCAATTAAATATAATAAATGCAGTTCAATGGATAATGATGAAAGACAAACTATATAATGACCAAACATGTGACGAACTGAAAAAACAGATGCACATCACATAATTTTGAAACCATATAAAAGCATATTATCCACGCTCATGTGGAGCAAATTCGATGGAACCAACATTAATTAAATAATCAAAAGAACAAAAATACAAAAAGCCTCCCTTTCTTCTTAGCTGGCCAAGCTGTCCTTGAGATCATTAATAATGGAAGAGATTAAAAATCATATTAGCATCTGCCAGTACCAGGTGAGCGCAACTTAAAATCAAACGTTTTCAAATCTCTCATACAAGTTATACTAAATAAGCATGAAATTAAACTTGACTATTGGACGAATTTCAAACTCACTATGCTATCAAAGTTAATAAAGCAAACTGAATATGCAGTCTGGCAGGTAGTAAGGTCTAACCATATAATATAGTAATTAAATTTGGGTGCGAATCCATCCTTGAGTTTTACTACTTCAGCCACCTTATAAGATTGATGATCCAATTGATCCACTTCCAAGCAAATGGTGTAACAGATGACAGCCCACATCATGTCTGTATTCAGTATCTAAGATGTCTAGAATCATTCAAATTTCTATTGTACATAAATGATACTATCTCGTGTGACAACATACCAAACGCTAAAAGTTTCTCTAAAGTCTTGTAAATCTTAACTTTATTAACTTTTATAAAATATTAATTGTACCCTTTTTTATAAAATGACGATCATTAAATTTAAAACCTATCCTAAAAATGTGATGTAACAATGACCTAACATAGCGGGTTCAACATATCTGCCAATTTGGGAGATCTTGTCACTCACTATTCATGAAATATGAAATCTGCATTCTCAAACTCATGGGATGAAAATAGAATAGATACCAAGATCTGTCATTTAGGATAGAAAATCACCAACGAATAATGCAGCAAAGCACATTAGAACTTTGCAACTATTTTATTTAACACCATTAGTGCATGAATTGCTTCACCAAAAAGGTAAAATTAAAGTGAAAAGGATTCAACACATTCTAAGTACACATAATTCATGCTCTAAGAAGATCACAAAAGGCAGGTAGTTAGAAATTTGATCAACCTGTACGGACGATAAAGTGATGATTCCATTACCTATTTCCTCAGAGGTTTAAGGAAGAAAAATGCATTATACATGGTGTTCGTGAATGCAGACAAGCAACAGCTTATACATGAGACTCTCAACCCCTATGAGGAATGGCATATGTCATACTCTCATTGAAATTTTCACATATATGTTTCACCATCACCAAAAAATAACCTGGTGATCCCAAAATGAGTAACTTCTGCATTAAGCACAACAATTATCACGGTTGGCGTTTTCCACGGGGCAAGATTGCCTGAAGAATTTTTTTCCTCGGGCCCTGCAACTCAATCAGCATTCATAAGATTACAGACAAAACCTTATAACCAAAAGTGTACTCAGCAAATGCATATGTACCACTACGCCCAATGCACAAACAATAAGAGCAACACTTAAACTTCCACATGGTTCAGATCACACAATTTAAAGAAAGTTTTCTAGCCATGACTAAAAAACAAACTTACAAACTGGTTAACAAATTAAGAGTATATTTAGTGACAAAACAAACTTTTACATGGTTCAGATCACAATTAACGTCTTAGAGTAATATACCAATTAGTCAATGAACAAGTACATTTAAAGAATCTATCCATTATAAAAAATATGCAATTGAGCTCATCTTTGCAGCTGATACTTTTTATATGTTTATTTTTATTTGAAAACTATCTAATGCAACCAGAAAATGAAGATACTGCAGAAAAAAAACAGGCCAAGTCTCAATGGACAATGGATGGTACAGAACACAGCAAACATAGGAGACAACAATGCAAAACTCATGCTGAATTGTCTCCTTTATATATGTAATGGAAAAGCTTTAATCCATATATATATATATATATCTTATCTTATATTATATGGCTCCACCCNATATATATATATATATATATGGAAGTATACAATGGAAACTCCAAAGCCTTATTGACATCTGCAATAAATAAAACAAAGACAATTACCATAGGAATTCCAAGCTCTTTAAGATCATTTTCTCCCATCTGCTTCAAGGCAGCCATATCAACCTGCATGCACATCAATGTACAACATGACGGCCAAGTTCAGAACCTAATCCATGGTAGGTACACATGAGAAAAAGAAAATAAGCATGAAAAACATACAATATTCGACTTATATAATTAACAGAAAACATAATAATAATATCATCAGATATTATAACTTCAACAGTCTTAATATGACAATATAGAACTTTTTAAATGCCAAAAAGTGCATTTTATGAATCATCATAGAACATATACTGAGCCAAAAACAAGCCAGGACACTTAAAAGAATAAATAAAAATCACCCTCACCATTAATTAAGAGAAAAATTTCGGATCTCAGGTTGAAATCTAAAAGTGAAAGTATTTGAATGAATAACAATATTGTCCTAGCAAGTGGTGCCCTTATTCACATAACAAAAGTTCTCAGCCATGTCACCATTACAAAATTAAGGAAGTATTCTACAAGTCAGTAACTTTTGGAGACATAATCCTAAACTTGAAAGCAGAAAGGCTCATGTACATTCATTTGGTCATGGTGAGAAAAAAAAAACAAAAAAGAACAAAAATCTATCTGATGCAAAAGCAACAAAGAAAGGAACATAGTTTTCATTGGCAAAAAGTTGAGTTCAATATTTCTATGGCATAGAAGATTTAATACTCAAAGGAAAGCTTGACTTAAAAATAGACTTTTTAATCATATACCAGGGCACATAAATCCTTTCATGGCCAATAAATAAAATTTTGGACGCAAATTTTGAAATATATTTGAAAATTTTCCAACATGAATCATTTTTTTGCAAAAAGAGTCACATACTTCCTCAGCCTTGAAGAGAATGGCATATTTTCCCAGTCCCAGGGCATGCAACAGGCTATCAACAGTTTGGTGCGTTTGCTGTTCATTCTCCTACATAATTAATGAGGAAAACTACATGTCAGGATATACACTACGGTAATTTTATTCAGAGAATCAAAATTCTTCCCTCATAATATAACACTGTGAAAACTCAAGATCAATGATTAAAAAAAATAACCATTTTATGCAAATAAACGTGAGAAAATAAAAAAGTTAAATAAATATATTTACCAAAAAAAATGTATGGCCTTACTTCTCATTTGCAGTTCCTAACATATAAAAAAGCCACATGGTGATAACAGGACTGACCAATCAATACGTGAATCAGATGGCCAAAAGAAAAGCTGCTTCAAGTAACACCAAACTAAAGGGCATAGTTGAAGGGGGAAAAGTTAAGGGAAATTTACCATGTATGAAGTCCTTTGTGCAGCAGTTCTTGGTGGAGGAAGCTGGCCAAGTTGTGG
Organism: Chamaecrista fasciculata; assembly: GCA_003254925.1. Classification (NCBI taxonomy): domain Eukaryota; kingdom Viridiplantae; phylum Streptophyta; class Magnoliopsida; order Fabales; family Fabaceae; genus Chamaecrista; species Chamaecrista fasciculata. Next base: position 8,130 of record QANZ01044625.1, read on the forward strand.
TGCTACAGGCTTAGCAGTTACTGGAGGCAATGATGACATTTTAGAGTGTGTTATGAACGACGAAGGAGCAGTGCTTGGAGGCCTTGAAGTCTCAACAACATCCCTAGTTACATATGGAACTGCCCTAACACTATCGAATGTCCTGTTTAAAGGCCTTCTCTGTAGGTCTTCCATATTTCTTTGGGGGGAAATGCCCCTTGAAGTGCTCGGGAAGCCATCTGGTGATCTGTGTCTTACACGATCCAATGTCCAAGGTGAGTATGACCTTCTCATAGTTTCCATTCGCATTAAATCATCAGAACTCCGAGCCGAAGGCATTCGCCCCAACATGCTTGTTTCCCTTGCCTCAGGTATGCGCTGCTTCAAACTAACATTGTTAACCGGTGGTTGAGCTGTCTTTGACAATTTTTCTCGGAGATCAATTTGCCTCTTATTGTCACCATTTCTTTGAGCATGCCTAGATGAACTTTTTCTCATGAGCTTTAAACGGAGATCGTCTTTGCCAATTCGTACCTCTAAATAGTTTATCACGATGTGATTAGATAAATTATGATTGAGCAAAATAAAAATACAAATATAAATTCAATGCTAAGGAGAGTTTACTACCATCCAACCCATTTTGCATGCCAATTTCTCCCCGCTGTCTGCAATAAATATGATTAATATTCTCCATGTAAGTGGAATTTTAATAAATGATACAAAGAAGTGAAGAACATGTGCAGCAACATGCATGAAGTTTCTGCACAAACTGAGGATACAATAAGGAAGTACCAGGTATTAATATCACTATGAATAGAAGTTCAATTCCAATGCAAGTATGCAACCCTAGGGACAAAAGGAGAAGCGAACACACCGTTTATTGTTGTTGAGTTCATTCCCATGCCACAAAGAATCGTCTGCATGATGTCCTATTCTATCTCTTATCGAGCGCTTGGTCCCAGCTGTGGGAGGAGGCGAAGAGAAAGAAGCATCGGTTGCAGATAGATCCCTCTTCACAACCTAAGCTCAAGTGCAGAATAATTCATTTAAATAAATCCAATGCATCATGTCTAAAAACAGATCACTACAAATAATGCTCAGTATGTAAGAAGTTCTGAAAAACTGTGTTCCAACCATCACAATAAGTTGGTTCCCATACAATAGAATTTAACAAATGAGCAAGCATTTGCACTAGCATAAGCCTACGCTGAATGTAAACTAGAAAAATTAAAGTATCTAACATGTATTTCTTATCCACAAGCGAAGAACAAAAAAAGTACAATAAAATTTATGCGCCATAATTCCATCAATCCTCCAGAAAGGACCATTGAAAACAATCAAGTCAGAAACAACCGAAGTAATACAAAGTTCACGAAACTAGTTCCTCCGATTGGATAAAATGCCAAACAAAGAAAAACAAAAACAAAAAACATAATTTCAAAATTTTGAATCAGAAGAGATTTCCAGCTTCTTTAGAAAATAACGCACCTGACCACTACGGCCAAGAGTGATGGTAACTCGACCCCTCGAAGTATCGGACATGTCCACAATCAAAACCCTAAACGGTGATCCAATAGGCACAATTTCTACAACAACGAACCCTCGAACTATATATACACAAGGAATCAACGTAATCGATCGAGAAGCATACACAGACAACCAAATCCCATAGGAAGGAGAAATAGCTGCAAGTTGAAGCAAACACAGAGAATGACCCTTTCTGCGAAAGACAAAAAGTTTCTTAAGAACACAAAAGCGTTCCGAATTTGTCGAAGATGGTTCGTCTAACAATGATGTTAGAGAAAACTACACGGAGATTGGAGCTGTGGAGTTGAGCGGCGTTGAAGTTTCACGGCGGAGCTCCGGCGTAGAGATGCTTGAGAGTGAGAGGAGAGAGAGAGAGAGAACACAATACAACGTAATAATTGACGTTTCGTGATTAAACGAGGGCCGTCCGATTACCCGTATGATGATTCCCCTTATTATGGGCTTGCTACTATTGAGATAGGCCCAGTAGGTTGTAAAATGATAATTAGGCCCAATACATGTTTCAATTTTGCAAGAGCTTTATGCTTCAATTTGAGATTAGATGTGCTTCTGAGCAAAAAAACAAGAGAGATTAGACGTGCTTAAATCCTTAAGGACCTTAACCAAACTTTTCTCTTATAATATGGCCCTTTGGCTTTTATGTATTAATTCCAATACCCTAAAAAAAAAAAAATTATTAGAATCTTTTATGTGCAAAGTAATACCTTGAAATAGTATAAACTTTGTTTTAGAGTTTAGTGTAGCAAAGTTTGAGTTTTCGTATGGTATAATAATTCTTGCCAATTTGTCTACCAATCATTTTTCCACCATCAATTTAATATTTTCATTTGTTAAACTAAAAATATACTTAATAAGTAGTTGGATATGTTTGTAGAGGCAATACAGCCACAGTATATGAAGTGGCTAAGCTTATGCATTTCGAAATAGCAAAAAGTATTTTGATATCGCTACTCAGTCCATCATGATCCACTAGTTCTGTAGATACTCAAATGAGGTTTGGATCCCCAAGTGAGGCTTCGATGGCTAACTTAGAATGCTGGTAGAGTCTGAATAAGTTATATGTAAATGTGTCTAGGAATCTTACCTGAGGGTCTTATTTACATGGGGTATAGGTGATCCCCCTATATCGTTAGGGGGATAGGGTTGTTATCTCATGATGATGATTTTGATAGTGATATTCGGTAGTTCGGTAAGACAAGGGTGAGTCCGATTGAACCTCTAACAAAGGTCATGCTCACTAGAGCAGACCGAGCTCTACCGTATCATATTTGGTGACTGAAGTATGTTCTATTTTATGCTTTTGGTCTGGATATATAATAAGAATAACAATAAATTTATAATCAATAAATTATTATTTCTGCTAATTAATTAAATCGATATATAGCTCAGTTCTTAAGGCTAACCAACTGAATTGATTAGAAGATGGTTTACACTTTGAAAAATAAAATTGAGAAATTCATAATATTTAAAGGACAAAAATTGTAATGTATTTAAATGATTCATTTAAAATACTCATCTCACTAATTAAAAGAATTAAATTTATCTATGCAATATTTAATTAACTCTCATCGATCTTACCAACTGTAATTAATTAGTTTAATTAAGGCATAAGATTCCTGGCCAAGACTTTAAAAAACAAAAGAAGATTCCTGGGCCAAGAAAAAAAAATGGGGGCCTAAGATTACAAAGTAAAATGAATTGCAATAACTCATAAACACCTTGGGGTTTGTCTTCCATGAAATACTATAATATTGTTTTGATCTCTATGTTTCATTTATTAATCCAAAGTTGATCCACAAACCTAATTGTTGTAGTACGTACTTTTATTTACTTAGCACCATGAACACATTCCTAAGTTTGACATTCAAGTTGGCATAATTTTGGAGATCTTTGAGGCTACTCCTATAAGTAATTAACAATATATTCTGTTTTATTCTAGCAGAAAAAGGGAGGAAATTGAATTGTTTAAAAAACTTATTTCCAACTTTTAAATTAAAGGAACAAATTAATTTTTTATGAAATTAAAAGATTCATAATTAAACCAGTAGTTTATAAAACCTCTTATCCTCTAACATTTGTCCTGCCCTACAAATAAAAGCAGATTCCATTGTCGTTACTGATGTCTCCGCCATCCTTCTGTATGGAAAGAAATATTATAGTGAACTAATATATAAAGATATAAAATAAAAGGCCTATATATGATTAAAGCTGGACTTCTTTGTTTCGAAAGCCACTTACCTACTTACATATAATTAAATCAAAAGAAGCTTGTACGAGAAAGATGTCTCTGTAGTCGCCACTTTATCACTGTGAGCATAATTTGGTAAAGGGACCAAGGAGGGTCGATTGAGCATGAAAAAATCTAGTGGCTCCTTGGGCATAGGGAATCATGGGTATATATTAATTATTGGAGTTCCTTAATGATGGCCATTTTGTCTAGAACACATGCATGTCGGACTTATTCTAGGTCCCATAACAACATTATTAATTAACCGTATCTAACTTGTGCCAAACATTAATATCTCATAAAGTTGTAGTGTACGAATCCATAATTTAAAGCACAAGATTCATGCAGGCACCCAAATTTTTTGCCTTTGTTTTGTTATTGATTGCTGATTCCTCCTTGTTTCAACCTTCCCCTGCCCCAAAAAAACAGGGGCATGTATCCTTGGTAAGAGTAGTTATTGCTATACTTTCTATATTTTGCTCTTAACACAGAATTTTAGATATATTGAGTTTTGAGCCATATATATATACTAAGTTATAGAACATGGATATTCAGTAATATATTTACATGTTTATTTATACTTGTTTAGTGTATACATAATTGTTTCGTCATGAATGCTACGATACCGTATCAACTGTGTCAACTTCAGACTCATCCTGCAGATTGGCAAAATCCAATTACGTTGCAGATTTATAGGGTTTCAATTTTATCTCTTTTTTTCTATGAAAAAGAAATTACATAAGTGTTTGTACTCGGGTTTGGAACTACAATAAAGGTTGCATAGCGCAAAGGGCCAAAATTAGGTATGCATGGGCCAAAATTATTATCAACTTGATCTAAATTTTATTTATGACCTATTTTCTTTAACTAATCACAGTAAAAACATATTTTACGGTTCAAACACAAAAAGAGTCAACGATTAATGTGACTAATCTCTTATTGTTTTGATGGGAAACACGTGAAGCCAGCTTGCGTGCACTAAAAAAGATGGTAGAGGTAGAAGCTTTGCTATAGCTATGCTATATGTAATTATGTATATATATATATATAGAAAACCTTGTGTCACTGAAAAGATGATAACTTACGTAATGCATGCCTTGTCCTTTAGATCAACATACTTAAGATGACCCTTCTAGTTTCACTGTATAAAGATTACGAGATACTGAGATTCGTATATACAGGGCAAGTATAATTTGGTCAATTGTCACAAGTTGATTCGACTTAAATTGGTTTGAAAATCCGAATGGTCTTGTTATTGTCTAGTCCCGAATATAATGTCGTCTTAAAAACTTGTCCATTAGTATATATACATGGAAATGCTCATTCATAGATAAACTAGCTATTGATTAAGCCTATAATATACGCCCTTCTGCTAGCTAGTTTAACCTTTTAAAAGGGAAAAGGGAGATTCCTCATTCATCGCATATATATGACTAGACATATCTTTAGAATCCTGCGTAGCAAGATTCACAGTAGGTGCAGCAGCTACAGGTTTAATATGCTTCTCAAGTTGAATTTCTTCAGAGACTAAGAGAGCTTGAAGCTCAGAGACAGAAATATTGCCCGATCGAACATTGACTGAAGTAATGAAAGGACGATACTCTTCAGGTAGTCCTTCAAGAATGCTTTGAACATGCTCATGTACAGGAACTGGAGATCCAATCGAAGTCAAAGCATCAACAATGGCTTTGATTCGAAGAAGATACTCCATCATAGTTCGGTTGCTCTTTTTAATGCTACGAAGCTCTGTTCTGTACTGGTACACTTTGGCTTTCATGTGTGTACCAAAATGATCCTGAATGCGTTCCCAAACTTCAAACGAATGAACACATCCTACAGCTAATGCTTGCATCTGATCACCAAGCGATGAAAGAATCCAAGACATAAGAAGTTTGTCCTGCTTACGCCAAGAAATAAACGCAGGATTGACTTTATTAGCTGATCGATCCTCAGCTGTAAGAAACATTTCCGGCATCGAATTTCCAAAAAGAAAATCATCAAGTCCATGACCTTGAACAGCAGAAGTAATCTGCTNAAAGATGGGACAACAGGACATGATGATAATGAGTATTAATTTCGCCCTTCTTCAACCGGTTTATTTATTAAAATAATATAAAAAATAAAACTATTTAGATTTGTACCCCAAAAATAAAAGAATTTAGATATATGAGACACTCTAACATGGTTAGAGTGTCCCAATACACATGGACCAATGACCGGTTACCACGTGGCACTTTAAAGTTTGGCTTAAGTGCACATTTGGTCCCATAACTATGACAAAGGTTTCATTTTGGTCCCATAACTTTTTTGTTGCAATTTTGGTCTCATAACTATGACAAAGGTTTCATTTTGGTCTCATAACTTTTTTTGTTGCAATTTTGGTCCCATAACTATGACAAAGGTTTCATTTTAGTCCCATAACATTTTTTGTTGCAATTTTGGTCCCATAATTTCTCAAAAGGTTCCACCGTTAGTCCCTTAGTGAATTCCATCCATATTTAACTGTTAAGTATGACGTGGCATAGTGACTAGGATCATAAAACGTATCCTGTAGGACCTATATATATATATGAGGAATAATTAGCATTATTATTATTTTTAGTGTTAGTAATTCAAAAGTTAGTATGTGCACGGTTGAGCTCTTAATCGAGTCTTGGGGAAATTGATTTTATTTTGATTATTGTATTTATTTAATTATGAGTTTTGTTAACAAGTAGTAGATTTTAGGAAGATTATTAGAATTATTTTTTTCTGTTATTCTCACAATCTGTTTGAGATATCTTTCAGATTTGTGATTGCTTTTTAGAATATTTAATTAGGATATTTTGAATTTATGATTTCTTATGTACTCCCATATATAGGAGAACTTGCTGATTGAATAAGATGGACGAGTTCTTCTCCATAAAAAAATCCCAACAAGTTCATTCTGAAAGATTACACACAACTAAATTAATAATTTAATATTTAAAAGATTACCGAATTGATCATTCTGAAAAATGAAAATATATAATTTAATTTATAAAAAATTTAAATGATTTATAATCAATATATATTTAAGATTAGAAAGTATAAAGTATCAAATAGAAAACAGAAGATAGGCAATTACTGGGCTTTTCGTTCAACTTTGAAAAGCTAAAGTAGCCCAAGATTGAGGTCCAAAATTATAAAGCCCATCCAACAATAAACTCTCCGTAATTTTGTCAGTCCGTCACGTCCACTTCTCGTCGGCCACCATTACCAGCTTCCCGTTCGTTGAAATGAACGTGATCTGAAATTCAGTCTCGTTGAACGACGACGTGTCTCTGAAGTTCATCGTCGTCGCCTCTGCGAACAGAGCCTTCAACGACGTCTTATCACTGTCAGGCGAATAGGCATAGGTGAGCCTTAATCGCGGAATATATAATCGCGGACGTTTGATCGGCGAAACGGTGTTGTCGTCGTTGGCGGTGAGATTGAATCTCCTGTAGGCTTTTGACGGCTGATCGAAGCTCCAGAGAAGAATTTAGGTAACCGACCAATTCAAAATAGTCTTGAATTTCTGATAAGCGTTGAGCGCGCTAGAATGAGCTCAATTTGTGCCATGCTTTGGAAATTCATCCTTTAATTTCCTCTAGTTGATCTCTCCATCACGGTGTTTTGAACGAACATTAAGCTGAAGCTGGCGGAGAGGAAACGAGGCAGACGCATCCACAAGTAGAAGGGATAGTATCACCATCAGTATCAGCACCAAAAGATAGATAAGCTCCTCTCTCTGATCTCATTTTGTTAATTATTCAATTATTTCTTTGTTGGTGGTAGGAGATTCGTGAAGGAATAGATATTTAGACTTATTCTCAGTCTAGTGGAACCACTAAAATCATACAAATACAATGTCTGTGTGAAGGACAAGAGTGCAGTAATTAATTAGCAAAGCATATCATACAATATTGAGAATAAATCCTAAAATAGTAAAGTGCGAGTGAGTAGCAAAGAAAAAATTGTGAGGAAAAGGAAAAGTAAATAAGAGAATGTAAAGTAGGTAAAGATAGAAAATGTTTAGTGTAAATAAGATATTGAAAGGAAAGTAAAGTAAGTACAAAATTGAAATGCCATTGTTTCATAAAACAAATTAGCAAAGAGAAGAAATGGGAGGAGCTAATATAGAATTTCACTCTAAATTCCATAAAACAAAGTGGAATTGCAGACCTAGAGGGAGGGAAAATTTTTTTCACCATTCATTGTAAACCAATTTACAATATAATCTACTTTACAAGGCCTAAAATACACTACCAAATAATGAGAATTATTGGCTTTTGTGTCTTTTATATTGCAAAACCACTTTTCATCTCTATCAAACAGAGCCGGAGAGTGAAGTTAGTGAGAGTGTGTGAGTCACGTGAGAAGGTGTGCCGGTGTGAGTGAAACAAGTGAGTGTGAGATGATTATTGGATCAAATTGTACTTACAGTATTTGTACTATAAAATTACATTTAATTTAATCCTACCACAAGTTTTTTAATTTTCTACAAGTGGTATTATAAAATTTCTACAAATGGTATCAAAATATATCTACAATCAAATAGAGCAGAGCAAATACTGTGCTATGATGGGACTTGGAGACTACATATATAAATATACAAGAAAGAACCTTCCACAATTAAAAAGAAAAAACTCATGCCAAAGAGTCTTCAATTTTTTTCTTCGGGTGGGCCTCCTCGATCTCTAATGTGGGTTATTTTTCTACTTTTGTTGAGGTCTTGTCCGTGTCTCTTTTTGATTACAATCAACCTCATGTTGTAATAACCTCAAAGCCCGATCTTTGAACATATTAATGCAGTGTTTATATTTGTCCTTATAGGTGAGGTGTTTGTCCACTTTTGGCCTACGACTCCTCAATCCACACTTTACCACAATGAGCCTACTGATATTTAGGGTCTTTGGACTTAACTTCTACAAGAAAAAACTAAAGATTATTATCCAAAAAATCAGAAAGACAGAGAGTATTAAAATATTATCAATTTTTTAATCATATACGTACCTCCTACAATCTTAATTTCTTGTGAAGCATCTTTACTATAGATATAAACCATGCCACATTCATCTTCTAGAATCTCATATATATCGTCTTTCCATGAATCATCATTTGCATGAACTCCTTCTCCTCTACGAACGAAGCATCAGCATTTGCATGAACTCCTTCTCCTCTACGAACGAAGCATCAGGGCTTCATGAACATTATTATTGGAGTCCACCATAGTCTATAACTCTAGTTCTCTTCCTTCAATATAATTTAGCTATAGTATTTATTTCATCATTGATGGTTGCCGGGTCCACCAATTATAATTAAACCTAATCTGCACTCAAAGATAGAATATTAGTAGTAGAGGCGAGAATAGGGTCGATCCACAGAGACTAGTCTTGCCCAAAGGTTATGCAGTTATAAGCCAGAGAAATAAAGAACCAGAGAATACGTCTTGCCCAAGACTAATTTCCGTGACTTTAGTCTTGCCCAAGACTAATGACGTAAGAGCGAATTTTGAACGAATGTAATGAAAAGCAACTGTAAATTAAAAAGGTTGTTACCGATTGATTGGAGCCTTGGCTGGGATTGTTTTTCATGGAGTTTCACACTTGATCATCGATTCCAAAATATTAATTCATCAATTATAAAATAGGTTAACGAAATCACACAGTGATATCACTTTCTTAAAAGTTGATTAAAGGATAACATACCCAATTTAACCACTTATTAACTAGACGAATCCGACACAGTCGACAATTCAATCTAAGGTAACAGACTAAGACTCGAAAGATATTAACCCTAAACAATTAATTTACAAAATTACTTGTTTAGATTTTCTTCTCCCTAACATGGTACAACCATCTTAGTTACTACTTAGTGATGAACTTACTAATTACAAATCAATAAGAACATCTAGCGTTATGTTTACAAATCAATTAGACAACCGAGCTCTTAGTTGAATGTT
>QANZ01044625.1:18291-30878 GCA_003254925.1 Chamaecrista fasciculata
AGCAAACTTTGAGAACTAAAAACAAAAAACAAAAGAGAAAACATATTTTAACCCATTGGTATTGAACATGAAGGTGGATTGGTTACTTCCAAAGTGAGATAAGTGTCAAAGATCTTTTATCAGATGGAGAATATCAAACTTCTTTTATCAGAACCTTAATCTCTTGACTACTCCCTTTTTTAATTAACTATCCCACCTTTGAAGTTTAAACTTTGAACCACAACCCAAAATAAAATATCCAGCCCAAATAATTTTGGCCCATCAATAAGGTTGGACCATCAAGTTTCTATACACTAATTCAAACTTCACAAAATATATAATTAGCTTAATAAAACATTCTTAATGAGATTAGTTAACTAATTAGGCTAATTATATCATATATTCAATAGTACAAATAAAATCATCATGTGAGTCTACCTATTGCTATCACTATGCCTATGCTTCATTTGCAAGGGTTTTTGCTTTTGAACTTTTAAAAACAAACTCTCGAGCTGAAAAACTCCTTCATTCTTGACAGTTGACAACGACAATATTTGTGAAATACAGATTTGAGAGCGTCAACTTGAATAGAGTATATGGTTGGGCTAAGGTCCTTGGAGTCATAGCTTCTGTTGCGGGAGCTTCAGTGATTACCCTTTACAAGGGACCTATCATTTTTAATCTACACTCAACCTTACATCAGAAACAGTTTTTGCCTTTATTAGGTGATGGCCATGAGAAAAGTTGGACCTTGGGTTGCATTTGTCTCTTTGGTCACTGCCTAAGCTGGTCTGGCTGGATTGTTATGCAAGCATCTGTCCTGAAAAAATTCCCGGCCCCATTCACCGTTTCAGCCGCTACTTGCTTCTTCGGTGTTGTGCAATTTCTAACACTTGCAGCCTCCCTTGAGAATAATTTGGAAGCCTGGCAGCTAAACTCTAGCAGTGAGATCTTCAGTGTTTTGTATGCGGTTTGTAAGCCAAACTAATGCCTAAACTGCATCTTTGAATGGCACAAAGGTTACCAATAATTGAAAAAATTCAGTTTTAAGCCAGTTATTACTTGATACTTAATTGGGAATTATAATTGGTGACCTTCATATATAACCTATATATTGCATTCATGGCATTTGATGGTTATGTCTTAATTAATGGACTGGTTGTTTCAGGGAGTTATTACTTCTGGGTTAGCAGCAGCATTACAGATATGGACAATTGACAAGGGAGGGCCAGTGTTTGCTTCTATTTATCTGCCTGTACAGATAATACTTGTAGCTTTAATCTCACCTTTTGTTTTAGGCGAAGAATTCTTCTTGGGAGGGTAAGTTCTCAATAGTTCTCTTCTCTCATTATCCAAGCAACTTTAGTTGCATATTTACAGACAAAAAATGAACCTTACAAAATGGTTAAGAATTAAGAAATCAAGATTATAACAAGCTGTACATAATATTTCCTTTGTTACCTCTGGTTTCTATTGCAGAGTTCTGATTATTTATAATTTTGAGATGCAGAGTTATTGGAGCTTTGTTGATCATAAGTGGATTATACCTTGTTGTGTGGGGAAAAGGTATAGAAACCAAGGCTAGGAAAGATGACACAGACCAATGTGCTCCAAGAAAGCATTTGGAAGAAAACTTTGAAAACTCTTCCATCATCCAACCACTGATTGTGTGATTCCTCCACAAATCCCTAAGAATGCTAAGAGATGCACTAGTAGAAGTTCTTATCAGTTAGCACTTAGCACACACAGCAGAAATTATTTGTAGTTTGTTTTACCACTATGTGCCTATTTGGCATAGAAAGAAAACAGTCAAACATTCCTGATTCTTTTCTTCCCCTTATCCCAAAAAAGCTTAAAAACACATTAAGCTCTTGACTTTAAGAGAAGTCGGACTAGTAGACAATAGTACCAAACAGTGGCAACAAATTACATTACAACTAGATATAAGATATCAACCGGTCCATTCACTACTTACTACTTAGACACACAGCGATACTGAAAATGTTAACTAATATTAGACATTTATAACTACTCAAGGCATGGCAGCATAAGTTGAGGGACAACTTACTGTGGCAAAAATTTGACCATGAAACTTGCAGTCGATTCATGTAAGCACTATCTTGCGCAAAGAATAAGCAACCCTATCTGGTCAAGGAAAAGGCAATAAACGCAAACTTTCCCAACCCAGAATCTTAACATTGATGGAATCAAAGTGCTTTCTCAAAAATTAGTTGTACGGTAATAGATGTAAATGTTTAGAAAAGAGTTCGCAGGAGAGTTTGATAGTGGAGAGAAGGAAAAGAGAGCATAATAAGAAGTCAGGTGGCACGGGCAAATATAATCCAATTCATAATTCTATAATTCCACGTCAGCATTAGTCAGCTTAGTCAGTAAAAAGCTAACTATGTTATAACTGATTAAATGAATAGGAATTAAATGCTTAACAAATTATTAAAGTAGAATTAAGGACTAATAATTTTTTTTTAAAAAAAAAACAGCAAAGGTATCATTTTAGTCTCCCAACTTTACATCAGCTATCAATTTNCAAATTAATTTTTTATGAAATTAAAAGATTCATAATTAAACCAGTAGTTTATAAAACCTCTTATCCTCTAACATTTGTCCTGCCCTATAAATAAAAGCAGATTCCATTGTCGTTACTGATGTCTCCGCCATCCTTCTGTATGGAAAGAAATATTATAGTGAACTAATATATAAAGATATAAAATAAAAGGCCTATATATGATTAAAGCTGGACTTCTTTGTTTCGAAAGCCACTTACCTACTTACATATAATTAAATCAAAAGAAGCTTGTACGAGAATGATGTCTCTGTAGTCGCCACTTTATCACTGTGAGCATAATTTGGTAAAGGGACCAAGGAGGGTCGATTGAGCATGAAAAAATCTAGTGGCTCCTTGGGCATAGGGAATCATGGGTATATATTAATTATTGGAGTTCCTTAATGATGGCCATTTTGTCTAGAACACATGCATGTCGGACTTATTCTAGGTCCCATAACAACATTATTAATTAACCGTATCTAACTTGTGCCAAACATTAATATCTCATAAAGTTGTAGTGTACGAATCCATAATTTAAAGCACAAGATTCATGCAGGCACCCAAATTTTTTTCCTTTGTTTTGTTATTGATTGCTGATTCCTCCTTGTTTCAACCTTCCCCTGCCCCAAAAAAACAGGGGCATGTATCCTTGGTAAGAGTAGTTATTGCTATACTTTCTATATTTTGCTCTTAACACAGAATTTTAGATATATTGAGTTTTGAGCCATATATATATACTAAGTTATAGAACATGGATATTCAGTAATATATTTACATGTTTATTTATACTTGTTTAGTGTATACATAATTGTTTCGTCATGAATGCTACGATACCGTATCAACTGTGTCAACTTCAGACTCATCCTGCAGATTGGCAAAATCCAATTACGTTGCAGATTTATAGGCTTTCAATTTTATCTCTTTTTTTCTATGAAAAAGAAATTACATAAGTGTTTGTACTCGGGTTTGGAACTACAATAAAGGTTGCATAGCGCAAAGGGCCAAAATTAGGTATGCATGGGCCAAAATTATTATCAACTTGATCTAAATTTTATTTATGACCTATTTTCTTTAACTAATCACAGTAAAAACATATTTTACGGTTCAAACACAAAAAGAGTCAACGATTAATGTGACTAATCTCTTATTGTTTTGATGGGAAACACGTGAAGCCAGCTTGCGTGCACTAAAAAAGATGGTAGAGGTAGAAGCTTTGCTATAGCTATGCTATATGTAATTATGTATATATATATATATANTAATTGTAGCATATTGAAGAGCCCCAACTGTTGATCGATAAAGATGAGGATCTGACATATAATTGGACCCATTTTTAGTCAATTTAAGACCAGCAACCATAGGAGTACTTATCGAATTAGCACCTTCCATTTTTGTCTTCACTAACAAGTCTTGAATATACTTGGCTTGTGACAAAGTAATTGCACCAGAAGAGAGATAGTTCACTTTAATGCCAAGAAAATAATTCAATTTTCCCAAATCCTTGAGAGAAAATTCTGCATTTAGTCTAAGTTTGAGATCAGTAATAAAAGCAACAGAAGATCCTGTAATAATAATGTCATCAACGTATACCAATAAATAAGTAACAGAAGAGCTATTTGTATGCACAAAGAGAGAAGGATCACAACGACTAGCTTGAAAGCCAAATTTGATAAGAGTAGAAGCCAATCGTTGGAACCAAGCACGAGGAGCTTGCTTGAGACCATAGAGGGACTTATGCAGCTTACAAACCAATGAGGAATCAGTAGCAACAAAGCCTGGAGGTTGACTCATGTAAATATCTTCAGAGATGACTCCATTGAGAAATGCATTATTGACATCTAGCTGAAAAAGAGACCAAGACTTTGACAGTGCAAGAGTGAGAATTACTCGAACTGTAGTAGGCTTAACAACAGGTGAAAAAGTTTCTGTATAATCACATCCTTCTTCTTGATGAAACCCTTTTGCAACAAGTCTGGCTTTATAGCGATTAATTGTACCATCTGAATTTTCTTTAACACGAAAAACCCACTTACAACCAATTGGTTGTCTACCAAGAGGTAATGGGACAAGAGACCATGTTTTATTAGTCATAAGAGCATGATATTCATCATCCATAGCAGATTTCCAATGAGGAATAGTGAGTGCAGCCTTAACAGTTTTTGGTACTCGAGAATCATGAGTTTGAGCAACATATAAATTAATTTTTGGCTTAAAAATCCCAGATTTAGAACGAGTCTGAATAGTGTGAACTGGAGGATTAGTAGCAGCAGCAGGAGCAGTGGAACTGGAATTATTAGAAGAGGAAGACAGTGTGGGAGATAATGAGGATTTTAATGATGTATCAGATGAGGACGAATCCTGAGGAATTGATAATGGAGACGAATCCTGAGGAATTGATAATGGAGAATGTACTGATGTGGAGGATGGAGACGAATCCTGAGGAACTGATAATGGAGAATGTAATGATGTGGAGGAAGAAGTAGTGGAAATGGGATGAGTGTCATTGTCATGAGCAGCTGCACTAGAGTGAGTGAGAGATGAGGAAACACAACCAGAAGAAACATAGTGGTCAAGAATGATTGGTGGAGAGGCAGAAGGAAAAATGGAACATGAAGAAGAGGAATTGGACTGAATTGGAATAAAATCAGTGAGATAAGGAAAAGATGTTTCATCAAAACGAACATCCCTAGAAATGTACATACGACCTGAAGGTGAGAGACACTTGTAACCTTTATGAGAGGGAGAATAACCAAGGAAAAGACACTTAGTGGATCTATACTCAATTTTGTGACTATTATAAGGACGCAATAAAGGATAACAAGCACAACCAAAGACCTTGAGAAAAAGGTAATCTGGAGATCTGTTATGCAACTTTGCATATGGAGAATTATGATTTAAAACTGGTGTAGGTAAAAGATTAATGAGATGGACAGCACAAAGAAAAGCATCTTCCCAAAAAGAAAGAGGTAGAGATGCTTGTGCAAGAAGACATAACCCAAGCTCTACTATATGCCTATGCTTTCTTTCAACAGAACCATTTTGAGGATGGGTGTAAGGACAAGATAACCTATGAGTTATGCCATTGGCTTTGAGATAGGAGGAAAAAGAACGAAATTCCCCTCCCCAGTCAGACTGTAAAGCTTTTAGTTTATGATTAAATTGATTTTCTGCTAAAGACTTGAACTCAAGAAAGGCTTTGAACGAATCACCTTTATTTTTAAGAGGAAAAACCCAAGAAAATCGACTAAAGGCATCCACAAAACAAAGATAATATCGAGAACCATATCTAGAAACAGTAGGTGAAGGTCCCCAAATATCCATAAAGACTAGCTCAAGAGGATTATGATAAGTGTGATTAGAAGGAGGATGGGGTAACTTGTGCATTTTTCCATAGCAACATGCAGAACAAAAATCAGATATGTTTCGATTAGGTACTTTGATATTACATGCATTCAATACATGACCAATGACAGAAATAGATGAATGACCTAATCGTGAATGCCACAAGCTAAAAGAAGAAAGATTACAAGTGTCATTACAAGAGGAAATGACAGAACTATTATTATTAGAAGAAGAAGTCAAAACAGATGAACAAACTATTGGTGACACAGCAGAAGACGAATTGTAGCGCCTTGATTGAGAGCAAATATCAAGGTTGCCAAATGAGTACAATCCATCAGACCTAAGCTTCCCCTCCAAGAGTGTTTCCTTGGAATCCTGAGACTTAACACAACAAAAATTAGGATGAAACTCAAAAAACACAGAATTATCACGAGCAAACTTCGACACACTAATGAGATTCTTGGTAATGTGAGGCACATGTAAGAGATTATTAAGCTGAAAAGTTACATTAGGAAGTATAGGAGAACGAAATGAAGAGTTACCAAAGTGTTTGATAGACACACCTGATCCATCACCCATGTGAACCTGCTCATGACCATGATAGGCTGAACTGTTTATGAGGTTAGAGGAATTATAAGTGACATGGTTTGAAGCTCCAGAATCAGGAAACCAAGCTGGATCATTAAGGACATCAGGAGTAGCAAAAGTAGAAGCCATGTTTACTGAAGGCCGAGGACCAGAAAAGGTGTTTTGCATATACTGTGAGTCATTAAGAAAGAAATTTGAATCATAACGATGATAACAATAAGAGGCAAGATGACCAGTTTTATTACAGACTTGACAGACAAAATTTGATTTCGGTCCTCGTGGAGTAAAACCACGACCACCACGGCCTCTGCCTCGAAACGAATTACTGCGACCACCACGATTATTGGCACCATGAAAACGAGAATTGTTATACTGATTATTGTTTTGATTAAAACCTTGAGATGGTTTAGACGAATTAGATGAACTGGAATTCTTATCTTTAGAATCCTGCGTAGCAAGATTCACAGTAGGTGCAGCAACTACAGGTTTAATATGCTTCTCAAGTTGAATTTCTTCAGAGACTAAGAGAGCTTGAAGCTCAGAGACAGAAATATTGCCCGATCGAACATTGACTGAAGTAATGAAAGGACGATACTCTTCAGGTAGTCCTTCAAGAATGCTTTGAACATGCTCATGTACAGGAACTGGAGATCCAATCGAAGTCAAAGCATCAACAATGGCTTTGATTCGAAGAAGATACTCCATCATAGTTCGGTTGCTCTTTTTAATGCTACGAAGCTCTGTTCTGTACTGGTACACTTTGGCTTTCATGTGTGTACCAAAATGATCCTGAATGCGTTCCCAAACTTCAAACGAATGAACACATCCTACAGCTAATGCTTGCATCTGATCACCAAGCGATGAAAGAATCCAAGACATAAGAAGTTTGTCCTGCTTACGCCAAGAAATAAACGCAGGATTGACTTTATTAGCTGATCGATCCTCAGCTGTAAGAAACATTTCCGGCATCGAATTTCCAAAAAGAAAATCATCAAGTCCATGACCTTGAACAGCAGAAGTAATCTGCTGATGCCAAGGAAGATAATTCTTATCATCAAGCTTAGTTGTGATAGAATGTGAGAAAGAAATAATAGGAGAAGAAGAAAGTATTTGCGAAGAAACTGGAACAGAATTAGAAACAGGTGTAGAAAGATGAGAAGAAGATGTTTGCGAAGAGTCCATGGCTGTAAGGCTATGGCTCTGATACCATAATCGAATATTGAGAGAAAATGAAATTTCTGTGTATATTGAATTGATTAACATGAATACAGAGAGAAGCTTATATAGAAGCTTCATACACGGAATATTGTGACTTGCTAATAACTAATACAGCTGTATAATTCTAACAAACTAACAACTATTATGAAACTGAAAACTAACAACGAATCTAGCTTTAATGCAGTCCTTATACATTGCTGATGT
Source organism: Chamaecrista fasciculata (assembly GCA_003254925.1). Classification (NCBI taxonomy): domain Eukaryota; kingdom Viridiplantae; phylum Streptophyta; class Magnoliopsida; order Fabales; family Fabaceae; genus Chamaecrista; species Chamaecrista fasciculata. The sequence goes on from QANZ01044625.1 coordinate 26,186, forward strand.
GGCAACTGTAGTAACTACTCTATTAAGATTGTCCAAGATATTTGCATACATATATGTATACTAGTTGCTTTGCGTGCCCTAACGGGCACGCAAATATGTATGTAAAATAAATAAGGGACTAAATTGTTAACTTAGTAAAGAAAGAGAGACCAAATAATAAATTTTCTCTTATTTTTAATTTCATAGACTATAGTTTTAAACATGGATGACCAGAAAGGGATGGAGCCATATAATATAAGATGTATTTATATATTTATAATTATATATAAATGAATATTATATATAGTATACGTGAAAACACACCCCAATCATATTGATTTTAGCAATATCTGCTGCGGGACAGATCCAGAAAGATATACCCAATGAAAAATCTGCTTATGGCGGCGTCTGCCAAAAAGGGTTCTCTTTAAGTGTTAGAAAAAAGCATGTAATTTTTAAACTAATAATTAGACGTACTATTGCATATCTGAACCTTAACTTTGCCAATTATTTGATGCTAGGCTGCAATGTGTTGTGTGTGTGTGTGTGTGTTTTCAGTGTTGTATGGTTTGCATTTGACTAAAGAAGTGAATGAGTTCTGGCCCAAAAAAAAAAGAGGTGAATGAGTTGAAATTAATACACACAATTTCAGACCTGATTGCGATACACCCCCCACTCAATTCAAATTAGCTAACTTGGTATATGCCATCGGGTATAAATCACTATCAGAGTGTCAACTTATATATAATAATATTCCATCTCAAACATGTGGCATAGGCATCCATTCTTAAAGCTTTGTATTAGTATAGCTAAGTTATATCCATGTACCTTGAAGGTGAAGCCATTACAGTAGAAGCATTGGATTCTCCAACAAAACTCACTTTTTTGTTTTGGTTACTCTGTGAGATTCATGTAGAATGGATAAGACAAAATGTGCCTTATTCTTTGTTTTAAGAAGTAGTAAGCACGACATACTGGTGTGATGATATACATATATATTATATATTCTCCATAATCACATCAGAATCCTCTATTAAAGGAACCGAGTTTTGCATGTAATCTTACTATTCCATATAGATCGAACAGGATAAGAGTAGCATAATGTATTATATTAGCAGCCCCATCGAACAGGATTTCTCTCTATATATATTCTTAGGCCATTTGTCTGGCTGCTAGTATTTAGGTACAATTTATGAAGCAGACATGGCATCAAATGACAGCACTTTGGCGAAAGTGTCATGACAAATTTGATATATATTTATTTTTTAATTATTTAAGTTATTTCAGTGAAATTGTCCACAACATTAGAGCATATATGGCTTTATGGTCATAAGCCTGTATTTTATCCATAGTTCCCCATAGTTCAAGCCAATAATTATTTTTTGGTGATTGGATATATTCTAAAATGAACAAAGAATGAATGCCCACAGAATCCCAACATGCTTTCATTGTGATCTTTCATTTTCTTTCCCAATTTTGTTCTGAATTTATTTTTGTGGCTTTACTTTATTGGTCATCACATACTCATTCTTTCTTCCTTTTTCACTAGTTTCATTCTTTGTTTTATAGTAATTATTTGGGAAAAGACTATTTCAATTAATGCAGCTTTATATGTAATCACTAATCATCATCATTTAGGTCATTTCTTCTCCCTCGAATTTCTTCATTCAGAATACTCTTCTGTAGTTCTTTTATCTATGTATAATTTGGGATTGTATGCTTGTTATAAATAATTCAGAACCTATTTTGTGTCCCTTGATTAGACACAGCAGTAAAGAAGAGTTGGTTACATACAATTACCCTGTTCTTGGCTTATTTTTAAATAAGGACTAACTAGTAGCTAGTAAAAAGAACCTTTAAATACTAAACTATTTCTTTTCAAAATTCAAAGATCAGATGAAATAATTAAAGCATGCATCTTACAAATTTAAAAATATTTATCCTTTTCTTTTTCGAGTATTTGGTCACGTACAGTAGTATTGCATGAAAATACACAAATCAAAACAAGCAAAAAGGAGAGTATTGTATAGGGACCTTCTCAGAATAAAGCAAAGGTTCCCTCCATGTCACGTTCCAAACCAGCTAGGCCCTCTCTCTCTCTCTCAGTTCGAGAAAGTGCAATAGAATCCCTCTAACCTATAAAGAAAACCAACCCACATCCTTAATCCTTTGAAGTGCCAAAAAAATTCTTGCCTTATATAATCTCCCTCTATTCTCCTCTTCTTTATTTTCTCTTCATATCATTCAAATTCCATCACAACCTTCATGCAATCCTTCACTTTTCTTCTCTTCTTCAATTAATTCCTTCCTCTTCTCTCTCTCTCTCTCTATATATATATATATATGGCAGTACTATAAGGCTTCTGCTTCCTTTCTGCAACATAAAGATTGAAATATCACACATGGGTATTACTGGTTCTTATCTTTTAAGGTTACTCTCAGTGGTGGGGTTTGCCTGTCTTTTGTTGTTTGGTAGTTTAGGTAGTGGGGATGGAAGAAGACTCAAGCATGTTAGAGACTACCAAGCAGATTTCAACTACATGAGCAAAAGAAGAGTTCCAAATGGACCAGATCCTATTCATAACAGGTTTCATTCTTATAATGGTTCACATACTTTAATTAATCCCATGGGCTTAGGTTAAATCTGAATATCTTGATTAGGCATAGATGATTTGACATTTTTATTTACTTATGCTATTTTGAAGCTTGATTAATTTTTGTGTCACTGTGTGTGTGTATTAGGTGCTTATGACTTTGATGTATGTAACGTTTTGTGAACGTTTTCTGCTACTGTAGTACACTCCTTCTTCCAAAACCCAACGTTAGCCTTAGCAAGTTATGATACTGTACTCTGTATATCTCCAATTACAGCAACCTCAATTATTTGTCAAGTCTAGATATTTTCTGTCATTTCATAGTCTGAAGGAATTTGCTTCGTATTTTTGTGTAACGTGGAATATATGTCTGCTGAGGAACTAGATTTATATCGATCTCTAGTTTCCCAATCAAATAAAAGGGAAAAGCCAATAAAGAAAATAAAATAAGGCTTTACTGTTGCATTGAATTGTTGTCTTGAGGTTTAAAGAGTACTCTCAGTGTGCCCTTTATAGATATAGCTAATAAAGAAAATAAAATCAGGCTAAGTTCTTTATTTTACAAATCTAAACTATATATACATACATGAGAATTGAAGTTGTTTATCTCTTCATATTGTTCTTTGCAAACTTTTAAAACCTTTTATCTGCTTTTCTCTCTTCTGATCGTCATGACTTTTAGCACAGGACACATATATAAGCATGCATCATGGAAGTGCAGGATTTACTAAAACTGTTTCACAATCATTGGTTGCCTTGAATCTTGTTCTTATTATGCAACACTTACTAAATATATATGAAGCACATGATATACTTCATAAAAAAAAAGGTATACCTATGTTAATTTGACATTTGAATTCATTTTAAGTACAAAATTATTCTACATCTTGTACATGACCTTTCTTTTATCATCGTGTCCTGCATTTGTGTCAATACTCAAATTCATTAGCTTTAGGAAAACTGAATTTCCCCTAATTAAAAGCATTTTATTTAACAATTTTGTTCAGGAGAGCAGGAAATTCTGGTCGACCTCCAAGCCAAGTTTAGTCTATTTGGGAGTATTACAAGCTCCTGCAGTGCACATGATAACAAGCTTTCTCAGGAAAAGACGATTTTGAAAGGATGAGGACTGAAAGTAACAAAAAAGAAAGCTTGTCCGACAGAAAATAAGCTCAAAAGAATTGAAAGAAAGATAAATAAGCTGCTGCAGAAGCTACAATTTAGTGAGTATCTCCATTTTTTTTACTAAGGTATCTTGGGAGAAGAGAGAGAGAGAGAAATAGAGGCGTGTTTATGTTATTTGTAAAGTCTTATGGGTAACGGTTATCTCAAAATGTTGTAAATGTTACCCATAAAACTTTAAAGATAACATATATAGTTCATTATATTGTTTAGAATGTAAATAAAATAAGAAACATGGCTTTGAAGTTTAAAAGCCTCAAATATATATTAATTATATGGATGCTTTTGAAAGATTGTGTGTAGTGCATTCTCTATATATTTTACTAAAGAAACAGCTTTGGCTTTGGTTTGTTGAGTATTAATTTTGTTTTGGAATTTGTTTCTTTTAATATTTTTGTGTATTGTAAAGATTATATAATATAGGGGAGGCATGAGTTCCTAAAGTAAAGTGAATTCCACCATTTAAAGGTGTAAAAAGAAGGGTGCTTGCATTTTGTGTAAGTCTTTTTCACTTGATTGATTCCTTTTGGTGGGTGTGGTGAATTATTGGTCTTTGGTCCATTCAAACTCCTTAGACTGTGTATCAGATTCTTATCATCTCTTGGCAATTCGCACAGCATGAAAGAAAATGAAATATAAAACAACACATGAGAGAATGGATGTAATCCATTCCTACATATCTTTATTCCATGTCTAGTATTTGAGATATGTGTGTTTTTTATATTATAGTATTTAGGGTAAAATACAGGAAAGGTACCTGTGGTTTGGCCTAATTTCACTTTTATGACGTGTGGTTTCAAAAGTTGCACATTAGCTACCTGTGTGTTTCGCCGTTAAACAGAAGCAGTACTTGTGTAATTTTCCGTTAAATTTTTAAATTTTTTACGTAAAAAATAGTACTTGTGGTTTCAAAAGTTGCACATTAGGTACCTGTGGTT
>QANZ01044630.1:1748-12924 GCA_003254925.1 Chamaecrista fasciculata
ATTAAAATATTATGGTAATATTTTAATTAGATATTCAAGTCTTAAAGATATGATATTATCAGAATATCATGATTTTATATTTATAAAATTGCTACAATTTTAGTAAATATAAGCCTTAAAGTCGCCTAGCTCCATATGAGTTATGTCATTCATGCACATTTATGAAAACCCTAAGTTTGCTAAGGCAAGTCGACTTTCCTCCTTGTAGAGAGAGAAAATTCGCCACCCACCTTCCTAGAGAGAGAAGGCGATTTTCTTCTATGGAGTTAGGAGAGAAATCGTTGTTGTGGGTTCCTAGGGTTTTTGAGAAGGAGAAGAACAAAAGGAGTTTTGTTGCTGTCTACTTCTCTGTGGCGCCATCCACCTGGATTTCAGAGAAGGAGTTCCTGAATCCAAAACTGTAGATTGGATCCCGAGTCTCTTTGGAGAAAGAGGCGTGGAGGCTAGCACCTCGTGTTCGGGAAACTATTCGTGTGGATCACTGGTAGAGGAAGGACGTGCAAACGGACTTCTAGACTCGCCAGTATCACCAATCCGATTGAAAGCCTGAGGTATAACACTTTTCGTATCTGGTTTTAAATTCAGCTAGCGGATCTCAGGGTGGGTTTTTCCTGGGGGCGCAAGTTTTTTTTATTTTACAGTTATTCCGCTGCGTGTTTCCCCGGGGATTTCCCAACAGGTTTTACCCCCTTCGGGTGAAGCGACCAAGGTCCATACCTTGTTGTTGTACATGGATTGCATCTCAGCCTTCATGGCTTCAACCCATTTCTCAGAGTTGGGATCCACGATAGCTTCTTGATAGGTGGTAGGCTCACCACGCTCCATGAGCAACACATCCCTGCTCTCAATGACCAAAGATCCACATCTTTGAAATTGAGAACGTGTTCTATCAGAACTTCGTTGTCCTTGTGTCATTTAGAGGAGCTTCCACAACACCTTGTGGTTCTTCTCTAGTTTCCGTCTGTGCCTCTGAAGTGCTTTGTGGATCTTGAACTCCTTCAAGATCTCCCTTACTCCCACTGTTTCTTTTGGAAACAAGATCCTTCTCTAAGAAGATCAACTTCTGACCACAAACTCTTTGTTGTCAGATGGGCAGTAAACATAGTATCCCCTCGTTTCCTTGGGGTACCCTACAAGCACCTTTTGGGAGATAGTTTATCGTTTGCTTAACTTAAACTTCACACCCCCAAATTTGAGATAAGACACTATGGGACTCCTCCCATCCATATCTCATATGGTGTCTTCTCAACTGCCTTTAGACGGAACACGGTTAAGTGTGAACACGGCAGCTTCTAAAGCATATCCTCAAAAGGATCGCGGAAGATCAGTTTGACTCATCATAGATCGAACCATATCAAATAGGGTTCGATTCCTCCTCTCGGAAACACCATCCCCATGGGGTTTCAGAAGGGGTAAGTTGTGAGACCATCTCACAGCCTCTAAGATGATCAATAATTTCTTGACTCAAATACTCATCCTCTCAATCAGATCGAAGGACTTTTGATTTTCTTGTCAAGTTAGTTCTCTACTTCATTTTGAAATCTCTATTTCAAAAGACTCCAACTTATGCTTTAATAGGTAGCCCAAGTCAAACCTATTGAAGCAGCTAGTAAGAGTAACCACCCTCAGCTTGGGTACTCATGGGTCCACATACATCACCATGTATGATCCCTAACAAGTTCGATGCCCTCTCACTGTGGCCAGTGAAAGGCGCCTTTTGTCATTTTTCCAAGTAAGCAAGATTCGCAAGCATCATATGATTCAAAATCAAATGATCTTAGAAGTCCATCTCTATGGAGCTCCTCTAGGCGTTTCTCGTTTATATGGCCTAAACGATAATGCTAAAGGTATGTAGGATTAGATTCTCCAATCTTAATCCTTTTTGTATCAGTGTTATAGATATTGTTATCGTGTCAACGTTCAAATTTCAAGATGCAATGTTTATCTTGCAAATCGCATAAGCAAATAAACATCATCTTTATAGATCGAACATATGCTTTTCAGTTAACACATGCAAAACCTTCCTTATCAAATAAGAAAAAGAAGCATTGTTTGAACTTTAAAGAAGGTACATGATAACAATATGTTAAGCCCAGAGGGCATAACAAGCTCGCATGTTCCCACAACAACAGCAGCAACCCTTGCTCTATTGCCCACTTGTAGGTTCATCTTGCTTCTGTTCAGCTTTCTACTGTCTCTAAGACCCTTCACATCAAATGTGAAAACCACATGCTGTATCTAATACCCAAGCGGTTATAGTAGACAAGTGAACGTCTATAACGAAGATACCAGAAGTAGAGATCTTATCTCTCCTTTTATTTGATCTTCCAAATACAATTTGCAATTTCTCCAAAAGGCAAATTGCATCCTTTGAAAGCCTTGCCTTCTTGGCAGGTAGTGGGTTAGGCTCAGCCGCTGGCTTGGTCTTCACCAAACTCGGCGTCTCCTTTCCTCTTTCTTTTGCCCTTCCCTTTCCCTGATTTTAGAACGTTTCCCTGAGATGTGTGACCATCTCAACAGCCGACAATATTCCCTTGTTCAACTCCTTGAACTATTGTGGCTAGCATCAAGGCAAGTAACGTCCACAGAGTCATTGAAGTGCTTCTCCAAGCAATTCTCTGAGCTCTTGGAGCGTCCTTGGCATGCTTTTCAGGGGAGGGACTTCTAAAAACATAAAATTTCCTTTTTTGGGTGAGAACAAATCTCAAATTACAAAACCAATTTAGGAAGTCAGCAGCTTCCTTCGTTGGGTTGAGAACAATTCTCAATTACGATACCAATTAAGGAATTTTGTCCTAGACATCTTGTCCTTCTCAAGGACAGATCGCAGTGATAGTGATGAACTATTATTTGTTGCCATTGATTCTACAACTAAGATATGAAAAGTTTTAAACAGCAGGAATATATCCACCATGTTATAAAACCCAGTAAAATTTATTATTGGTGGCTAAGACCCATATTTCACCAAAGTTTACCGTCGCGGAGGGCGATCATGCACCCTTTGGTTATTTAGGTAGGTAACTCTTTACCAATCACATCCTATGTGACTCTTAGATCTTTATGGGACTGTATCATCACATGATACTTATTATGGCATGTTTATCCCATCTAATGCCTTGAGGTCCAAAACCGTTTTGATAACCCCATTAAGTCACAGAATAAAACTTGTGAATGGCTAGGCCCAAACGACGAGGCCGAAGCCAAACCCTATATCATCATGGCCCCACTAAATACGTGTCGCGGAGGGCGATCACCGCATTTAATGAACCAAGACTTCAATAGGCGTCGTATTGAGACTCCCATTCACCCGTGTCTCCTCAAGGTCAAGGTAGATACGTATCGCAGAGGGCGATCACCGCTCTACAATGAACGAGATTTCAATAGGGTGTTTTATTGACGGCATTAAAACTTAAGATTTTCTAAAAGGGTTTGATGTTTATAAAAGTTCCGTTTTATAGTTTAATTTTAAAACTCCTTTTAAAATTAAATGAGTCATGCCACATGTTTATCACCCCATGTATCACATACATATATAAACATGTGCACGGATCTTGCATCATATGCAAAATCCCACGCTCGTATCGTATACGAAGTTGTTGCGCCAAAACGGGGTAAATAGCATGTTAAAATCGCGTCCTAAACATACATCTAGCGCTTTGTATCACATACAAACTAAATGTAAAACTGACATACATTGTGTTTAGATATGGCTCACCTATCCTAATAATTCTCCCAAGCCAATGAGAGAATTCTTCTAAAAAGAAAGCGTAAAATTACAAGAGAGTAAACCCCAGTTACATTGAGGTATAAACTGAAAAGTAAAATTACATCGGATAGAGGGAGACGACACGCAGGCCGTATACACCAAAAACCTAGAGCCATATCCAACACCACACAATTACATATATGAACACTTCATACAATCATGTCAAACACAATATATATCCAACACACATCAAAAACGAGTTTTGTAGGTGTTAATTAGGGTGTGCGATTTTAACATGCCTTTTTCTTGAAATTAGGCCCATTATCAATAATTATAAAATTCAGATATATATCGTGTTTAGATATGGCCCACCTATCCTAATAATTCTCCCAAGCCAATGAGAGAATTTTTCTAAAAGGAAAAGTAAAATTACAAGAGAGTAAAACCCAGTTACATTGAGGTATAAACTGAAAAGTAAAATTACATCGGATAGAGGGAGACGACACGCAGGCCGTATACACCAAAAACCTAGAGCCATATCCAACACCACACAATTACATATACGAACAATTCATACAATTATGTCAAACACGATATATTTGCAACACATATCAAAAACGATTTTTGTAGGTGTTTAAATTAGGGTGTGCAATTTTAACATGCTTTTTTCTTGAAATTAGGCCCAATATCAATAATGATAAAATTCAGGAATCATATTCCAAAATTTTAATTATTGACCCAAAAATTTTAAAATTCACAATTTTATTAAATTTTCAGTCACCCACATAATATTATGATTAAAACACTTTTAACCATAATTATATGGGAATTTCGACTTTGGCCTAAATTTACAAGAAAATTTTCCAAATCAATCCTATTGATTTCTTTATGTATCACATACATAAATTTGAACCTTTTCTTGTAGATTCAATTTTAAGAAAAATATTCGGTGGATTTTTGTAAAACCAAAAACATGATTGAAATAGGTAAAACACGCCAAGCATACATCACATGTACACAAAATATGATTTTAAATCTAGGACTAGCGTGGCTCTGATACCACTGTTGGGAAATCCCGGGGCAAAACACGTAGGGGAAGCAAAACGGTAAAACAAAATTTTTGCGCTCCCCAGGAATTTCCCACCCTGAGATCCGCTAGTTGAATTTAAAACAAGATACGAAAAGTGTTATACCTCAAGCTTTCAATCGGATGGTTAAACTTGGTGAGTCTGAGAAGTCCGTTTCCACGTCCTTCCTCCACCGGTAATCCACACAAACAGTTTCCCGAACACGAGGTGCTAGCCTTCTGTTTCTTTCTCCAAAGAAACCAGGGAATTGAATCTACAGTTGTTGAACTCAAGAACTCCTTCTTGGATTCAGGTTAGGTGGCGCAACAATGGATGAGATAGCAACAAAACTCTTTTTGTTCTTCTTCTCCCAAAAACCCTAGGAACCCACAACTTCGAATTTCTCTCTAACTCCTTAGGAGAAAATCGACTTCTCTCTCTAGGAAGGTGGGTGGCGAAATTTTCTCTCTCTACAAAGGAAGAAAATCGACTTGCCAAAATAATTAGGGTTTCTCACTTGCATGTGTTTTGAGCTAGGCGACTTTTAGGCTTATATAATTACCAAAATTATGGTAATTTTATATATATAAAATCATGATATTACAATAATATCATATCTTTAAGACTTGAATATCTAATTAAAATATTACCATAATATTTTAATTCAAATTCAAATTGCTATCTTGGAGAATCAAATGGAAGATCAAATCTTCCCTTGGGTCCCACTAGATAGGCGCCTTATGCCTTCATATTTAAAGGAATTTTATAAATCAAAAATGACTCCTAACTTTTAGGAAGTCATAACCAATTTATTTTATCCCAATGTTTTTGAATTAAAATATTACCACAATATCTTTAATTCAAACTTTGAATTTTGAATTTAAATTCTTTATTGAATTAAAATATTACCCCAATATCTTAATTCAAATCTTGAATTTCAAATTCAAATTCAAACTCATGATTTAAATTAATAAAACATTTCTATTAATTAAAATCACCTTAAAAGAGGCGCCACCCTCTATATTAATATTGGGAATTTTATAAATCAATAATCTCCTAACTTTTAGGAAACTTATTTGATTTATTATTCCTAATATTTTAATTGTAAATAATTAATCTCTATTAATCATTTAACAATTATTTAAACTGTAGAAAATTTAAGACAAGACATAATGTCCCAGACATTTCCTCTGTGTCTTAAATTAGGCCACCGGAGTGACCCACGAATTACCCTAATTCGTGTCCCTTTTAATTGTGTTCTAATCCTGCTCGTGTGTGACCCAGCAGGCCCCACGTGAAGTTGGCAGTAGGTCATCCCCATGTCCTACAAGTCGTGAGCGGACTCTAGCAAGCCATCACGACTACCCAAAACACGTGAGTAATCGTTTTTACCAAAACCGATTTAACCTTAGTACCACCTTGACAAAGACCCTATTGTCACACGATATCTTGGTTCTGGATAAGGCACAGGAAAGTCATCCTTAATCCAACCATAACTTTCTCGATCTCCTGAGTAAGTCCCATTTACCAGCGTGGGCACGCATTTCCTTGGACAGACTCATCGAGGGCGCCAGTTAGATATCTCTCATTTAATGAGGGACAAAATCCCATTTTGGCCAATCCACATTCCTCAGCACGGCAATCAACCAAACCCGTACTTAGCCCTTATGACTACCCTGTTACGGGCAGCGTTAGACTAAGCCAAAGTCTGACAACTGCAACGCCGGAATAATGATGACCTCAGGTCTAAGACGTCGTGACAGGTGTACAGGAGAGGCAAGCTGATGACTAAACCCATGCAGGACTCTCCGGGTCAGTCCAGCAACTCGTAACCCCTTACGTAATTGCACCATGACTCTCGTACCAGCATCTAGTGCATGCATCTCTATGCATCGAGGTTATGCTGGTCTTAGTTCATTTCAAGTTCCCACTTGACTGAGCGACCAGGGACAGTTTAGATTAATTATCTCATAATTAATCACGGACTGTTATCATAGTAAACATGCTAATAATATGATAACCATTAATTTATCTCCATAAATTAATTAATATGTTCAAAACATATTTATAAAATGATTGGCCCTAGGGCACAATCTCCAACAGTTCTCACATATGTACTAATGTGCAAGGGTTGAGAAGAAGTAGAAAGCTGAACAGAGGCGAGGTGGACCTACGTGTGGGCAATGGAGCAATGGTTGCTGCTGTTGCTGTAGGAACATACGAGCTAGTTTTGCCCACTGGGCTTATTTTGTCATTGAACAATTGTTATTATGTACCATCTCTTAGTTCTAACATTATTTCACTTTCTTATTTGGATAAGGAAGGATTTTTTTGTGTGAATGGAAATGGTAGATGTTCAATTTATAAGAATGAAGTGTTATATGCTTATGGTGATTTGCATGATAACCACTATATCTTGAAATTGGAACAAGGAAATAATAACGAAATCTATAACATCGATACGAAAAGGATTAAGACTGGCGAGCCTAATCCTACATACCTTTGGCTTTGTCGTTTAGGCCACATAAACGAGAAACGCCTAGAGAAGCTCCATAGAGATGGACTTCTAAGCTCATTTGATTTTGAATCATATGATGCTTGCGAATCTTGTCTATTTGGTAAAATGACAAAGGCGCCTTTCAATGGCCGCAGTGAAAGGGCAACTGACTTGTTGGGGATCATACATAGTGATGTATGTGGACCCATGAGTTTCAGTGCTAGAGGAGGTTACTCCTACTTCATTACGTTCACTGACGACTTTAGTAGATATGGGTATATCTACTTGATGAAGCATAAGTCAGAGTCTTTTGACATGTTCAAAAGATTTCAGAATGAAGTTGAGAACCAGCTTGACAAGAAAATCAAGATCCTACGATCAGATCGAGGAGGCGAGTATTTGAGTCAAGACTTCATTGATCATCTTAGTAGTTGTGGCATAGTCTCACAGCTTACTCCACCTGGAACACCACAGTGGAATGGTGTGTCTGAGAGGAGGAATCGAACGCTATTAGATATGGTTCGATCTATGATGAGTCAAACCGATCTTCCGCCATCCTTTTGGGGGTACGCTCTAGAAGCTGCCGCTTTCACACTTAACCGTGTTCCGTCCAAGGCTGTTGAGAAGACACCATATGAGATATGGAATGGGAGGAGTCCCATTATGTCTTACCTCAAGGTTTGGGGATGTGAGGTTTACGTTAAGCAGCAAGCTAACGATAAACTATCTCCTAAATCCCTCAAGTGTCTGTTTGTAGGATACCTCAAGGAAACAAGGGGATACTATGTCTACTGCCCAGCTGACAACAAAGTGTTTGTAGTCAGGAGTGGATACTTCTTGGAGAAGGATCTAGTTTCCAAAAGAAACAGTGGGAGTAAGATAGAGCTTGAAGAAGCTCCACAAGACACGCCAGAGGCGCAGACGAAAACTGGAGAAGTTCCGCAAGATGTTGTGGAAGCTACTCCACAAACACAAGGACCACAAAGGTCTGATAGAACACGTTTTCAGCCAGAGAGATATTACGGATTTCTCGTGACTGAAAACAAGGATGTGCTGCTCACAGAGCGTGGTGAACCCACCACCTATCAAGAGGCCATCGTAGATCCCAACTCAGAGAAATGGGTTGAAGCCATGAAGGCTGAGATGCAATCTATGTACGACAACAAGGTGTGGACCTTGGTCGCTCCACCTAAAGGGGTAAAACCCGTAGGGTGCAAGTGGGTTTTCAAGGAGAAAACCGACATGGATGGCAACGTCAACGTCATCAAGGGGAGGCTGGTTGCGAAGGGATTTACGCAACGTCATGGTATAGACTATGACGAAACGTTTTCGCCTGTTGCAATGGCCAAGTCCATTAGGATCCTCCTTGCCATAGCTGCATATTATGACTATGAGATATGGTAAATGAATGTCAAAACAGCGTTCCTTAACGGAAGGCTGCCCGAGGATGTGTATATGATACAGCCTGAGGGGTTTGAATGTCCTAAGGCACCAGACATGGTGTGCAAGCTTCAGAGATCCATTTATGGATTGATGCAAGCATCCAGGAGTTGGAATCACCGTTTTGACGAAGTAGTCAAAGAGTTTGGCTTCTTGCAAAACCCTGACGAACCTTGTGTATACAAGAAGGTTAGTGGGAGTACTATAGTATTCTTGGTACTGTATGTCGATGACATACTACTCATTGGAAACGACGTTCCAACCTTAGAGATTATAAAATTCTGGTTAGGAAAATCTTTCTCAATGAAGTTCTTGGGAGAAGCTGCCTACATTCTAGGCATTAAGATCTATAGGTATAGATCTAGGAGGCTTCTCGGATTGAGTCAGAGTACATACTTGGATAAGGTATTGAAGAGGTTCAATATGCAGGAATCCAAGAAGGGATTCGTCCCAATAAATCATGGACTAGCCTTGAGCAAGAAACAGTGTCCGAAGACACTTGTTGAGCGAAGGCGCATGAGTGGAATTCCATATGCCTCGGCCATAGGATCCATCATGTATGCCATGTTATGTACTCGACCGGATGTGTCATTTGCCCTAAGTATGATGAGCCGATTCCAACAAGACCCTGGTGAGGATCATTGGATCGCTGTCAAGAATATCCTTAAGTACTTGAGAAGGACTAAGGATGAGTTCTTGGTGTACGGTGGAACTGATGAGGAGCTATGTGTAAGGGGTTACACAGATGCTAGTTTCCAAACCGACCAAGATGACTTTAAATCGCAGTCAGGATATGTGTTTCTCCTGAACGGTGGCAGCGTGAGCTGGAAGAGTTCCAAGCAGAGCACGATTGTTGATTCTACAACGGAGTCCGAGTATATTGCAGCATCGGATGCGGCAAAGGAGGCTGTGTGGATTAGAAAATTCATCTCCGAGCTTGGGGTGGTTCCGACCATTTCTGATCCCGTAACCCTGTATTGTGACAATAGTGGCGCTATTGCACAAGCCAAGGAGCCACAGTCCCACCAGAGGACCAAACATATACTCAGACGTTTTCACCTTGTCAGGGAGATGATTGACAGAGGTGATGTAAAGATATGCAAGGTAGCAGGTGAGGACAACGTTGCTGATCCTTTGACTAAACCTCTTGCAAGGGTTATACATGAACGCCATGTATCGTCGATGGGGATTAGACACATTGATCAGTGAACCTAGAGTAGGAAGAGCTAGATTAATGATTGTACCCTAGTGCAAGTGGGAGTCTGTTGGAGATTGTGCCCTAGGGCCAATCGTTTTATGTAAATATGTTGTGAACATATTATTAATTTATGGAAGATAAATTAATGTGTTATCATGTTATTAGCATGTTTACTATGATAACATCCGTGATTAATTATGAGATAATTAATCTAAATTTGTCCCTGGTCGATTATTTTTGTGGGAACAAAAATGAACTAAGACCAGCATGACCTCGGTGCATGAGATGCATGCACTAGATGCTGGGACGAGAGTCATGGTGCAATTACGTAAGGTGGTTACGAGTTGCTGGACTGACCTGGAGAGTCCTGCATGGGTTTAGTCATCAGCTTGCCTCTTCTTGTACGCTTGTAGCGATGCCTTAGACCTGAGGTCATCATTATTCCGGCGTTGCAGTTGTCAGGTTTTGGCTTAGTCTAACGCTGCCCGTAACAGGGTAGTTATAAGGGCTAAGTACGGGTCTGGTTGATTGCATTGCTGTGGAATGTGGATTGGCCAAAATGGGATTTTGTCCCTCATTAGATGAGAGATATCTAATTTGCGCCCTCGATGAGTCTGTCCAGGAAAAAGGAGTGGCCACTCAAGAATTGGGACTTATTGAGGGAATCGAGAAAGTTGTGGTTTGGATTATGGATGACATTCCTGTGCCTAGTCCATGACCAAGATATCGTAGGACAATCGGATCTCTGACACGGAGGTACTGAGGTTAAGTCGTTTTAGTAAAAACGATAACTCACGTGTTTTGGGTAGTTGTGATGGCTTGCTAGAGTCCGCTCACGACTTGTAGGTCATGGGGATGACCTGCTGCCAACTTCACGTGGGGCCTGCTGGGTCACACACGAGCAGGAACAGAACACCATTTGAAAGGGACACGAATTAGGGTCAATTCGTGGGTCACACGAGTGACACAATTGAAGACACAAAGGAAATGTCTGGGACATTATGTCTTGTCTTAATTAATCTACAGATGACATATTTAGATTTGTGGGACAAATTTAAATATAAATAATTGTTTATATAATTAATGAGATTAATTATTTACAATTTAAATATTAGGAAAATAATTCAGATAATGTTCCTAAGATTTAGGAAATTATTGAATTATAAAATTCCTAAATAAATATAATGAGGGTGGCGCCTTTAAGGGTTTATTTGGATAAATAAAATAGTTTTATTAATTCAAATAATAAATTTGAATTCAAAAGATTT
>QANZ01044630.1:13066-35645 GCA_003254925.1 Chamaecrista fasciculata
AGGGATTAGGCGCCATCTTGGTGGGTCCCATTGGGAGATTTGATCTCTCAATTTGATTCTCCAAGATTGCATTTTGAATTTAAATATGATATTAAGGTAATATTATAATTATAAATTCAAGGCCTAAAATAATTATATTATCAGAATATCTTTATTTTAGGAATTTTAAAATCACCAAANTCTTTATTTTAGGAATAATTAAATCACCAAATTTTGATCTATAAAAGGGGGGGGGGGAAATATTCCTTTGCACACACAAGAGAGAAAGTCGACTTTCTCAAAGAGTTAGGGAATTTCGACTTAAGCTCTATAATTAGGGTTTGAGAGAAGAATAGGCAAGGAGTTCTTGTGGAGGGATTCTTCTAAGCGCCACCTCAATTGTTGTTTCAAGAAGGAGTTCTTGAAGTCAGAGGTTTGTAGATTGGTCCCAGATTCTTTTGGAGAAAAGAATTGGAGGCTAGCACCTCGGTGTTCAAAGAAACTGTTCGTGTGGATTACTGGCAGAGGGAGAACGCTGGGAGTGGGCTCCGTGGAACTCGCCTTGTTCAACCATCAGATTGAAACTCGTGAGGTATAACATTAACCAAAAGTTTTAAATTCTACTAGCGGATCCGTTCGGGAATCATAGGACCTAGGCGTTTTATTTTGTTTTAATTTTGCTTCCGCTGCCTTAGGCGCCTAGGATTCCCAACAGTTGTCTGCAGTGAGAGTTTTGCTTTTAAGGCTATTGGAGATGCTGATATGGGCGGTGGTGGCTGGCCTCAAACAGCCACAAGGGAGCCATGAGTATACTTTCATGGAACTGTAGAGGGTTGGGGGTCCCTCTGACAGTTAAAGCCTTGAAGAGGCTGGGTAAAATCCATAAACCCTCTTTGGTTTTTCTTATGGAAACCAAGAATAATTCTGGGAAGCTTGAGGCACTGAGAAGAAAGTTTTTCAAAGGGTTTAAGGCTGATTATGTTGAGCCTCGTGGTATAGGGGGTGGTCTTGCACTTTGGTGGGATGATAGTATCGAGGTGATCTTTATTGAAAAACATAAAAATCTGCTTCATGTTAGTGTTACTGGGCCTATTTTTCCTTGTCCTGTGGTGATCTCATTTGTGTATGGCCCCAATGATGACAATGAGAGGTGGAGTCTTTGGAATGAAATTAAAAATTTGGCTCCTGACCATAGCATTCCTTGGTTGAGTGTTGGAGATTTTAATGACATTGCTTGCAGAAGTGAGAAGTATGGAGGGAATCCTAGGAGCTTGAATAGAATTTGGAAGTTCCAGGGCTTTATGTTTGATTGCGGCTTCATGGATATGCATTTTCAAGGAGCTAACTTTACGTGGTTCAACAACCAACAGGGAGATGGCAATATTAAAGAAAGGTTGGATAGAGCCATTTGCAACTGCCATTTTCAAGATATTTTTAAGAATGCCCAGGTTTTTCATCTTGATCCTATTGGGTCGGATCATTGCCCCATTTTGGTAAATTTAGATTTTTGTGAAGTTAAGACTCCAAAGGTGTTTAAGTTTCACCAAAGGTGGGTTGAGCATCCTGAGTATGCTAAAACTGTTGGTGCTGGTTGGAGTAGGTCTGATGACTCTGTTGTGAATGCTTTGGCTGTTTTCTGTGATAAAATTTCCAATTGCAGAAGAAAGCTTGCTGTGTGGAGTAAGAAGGCTTTTCCTAACAATAGAATTCTCATTGATAAGCTGGTTTCGGAGTTGCATGACTGTTTGGAAGGTGATTTTACTGAGGAAAAAAGCCTCTTTGCTGCTCAGATTGTGGGAAAGATTGAAGCCTTATGGGATGATGAAGAGAAATACTGGGAGCAGCGAGCTAGAGTTAATTGGCTCAGGTCTAGTGATCAGAATACACGCTTTTTCCATTCCTCTACTATTCAAAGAAGGAAGCGTAATAAAATTCTTAAGCTCAAGGTTGATAATGAAGAGTGGGTAGATAATGAAAAGGAAATTGCAGAAGCTTTCTTGGAATTTTATAAGAAGCTTTTCTCTTCAAATGAAGTTAATAACTATGAAGA
This sequence comes from Chamaecrista fasciculata, assembly GCA_003254925.1. NCBI lineage: Eukaryota > Viridiplantae > Streptophyta > Magnoliopsida > Fabales > Fabaceae > Chamaecrista > Chamaecrista fasciculata. Next base: position 15,096 of record QANZ01044630.1, read on the forward strand.
AATTTTGGAATTTGTTGACACTGTTGTGAATGACGAAGACAAAAGAAGTTGATGGAACCTGTGATGGTGTGTGAAATTAAGCAGACAAAAGAAGTTTATCACAAGTCTTGGGATACTATTGCACCAGATGTTGTGAAGTTTGTGAAAGATTTTTTTGAAGGGGATGGTTCCATAGATGAGATCAATGAGACCAACATAGTGTTGATACCAAAGGTGGAAGGGGATGATTCTATTAATCTTTTTCGTCTAATCAGTTTATGCAATTTTTCTTCTAAAATTGTGTTAAAGATTATTGTGAATAGGATGAAGAATTTGCTTGCTAAGTGTGTCTCTCCCAATCAATGTGCTTTTGTTCCTGGTCGTCTTATCCAGGATAATATACTTGTGGCCCATGAAGCTTTCCATCATTTGAAAACTAAGAAGCATGGGAGAAGATTTGAGATGGCTGTGAAGATTGACATGAACAAAGCCTATGATAGGCTTGAATGGTGCTTTGTTGAAAGAGTCCTGCTGAAATTGGGCTTTTGTGAAGCTTGGGTGCGTAGGATTATGAACTGTATCTCATCTGGGAAGTATAATTTGCTTCTCTCAGGAAAAAAAAGTGGGTTCTGTGAAGCCTAGTTGTGGTTTAAGGCAGGGGGATCCGTTGTCCCCTTACATTTTCATTTTGGCTTCGGATGTTCTTTCTAAAGTTATCACTGCTTTTGCCCAGATTAAAGAATTTGATGGTATCAAATTGGCTAGAAGCTACCCGGTTCTGACACATTGTCTGTTTGCAGATGATGCCTTATTCTTCATGAAGGCTAATTCTTATAATTGTAAGTCTTTTAAGAACATTGTGGATTGGTATTGTTCTGTGTCTGGCCAGGTTGTTAATTTAGACAAGTCCTGCCTTTTCTTTTCTAACAATGTACCTGAGAATGTTATGAGAGATTTGGGTAGTGTTCTTGGTATTGTTGGGTCTGACAATCTGGGAAAGTATCTTGGATTACCTGTTATTTGGGGAAGATCCAAAACTGATGCTCTTGCTTTTGTGAAGGAGAAGATGATGGAAAAAATTAAAGGGTGGAAGCAGAATATTATGTCACAGGATGGTAGAGAAGTTCTGATAAAAGCTGTAGCTTGTGCTGTCCCTATGTACCCCTATGGGAGTGTTTAAATTCCTCAAGAAGGTTTGTGATAGCTTTAATAGTGCTCTGGCTAAGTTTTGGTGGGGCCAGAAGAGTGATGAAGGGAAGATACATTGGGTATCTTGGAAGAAGTTGTCTAAGTCTAAGTCTGAGTGGGGAATGGGCTTTCAAGACTTTGAGAGTTTTAACCTTGCTCTTCTTGCAAAGCAGAGTTGGTGAATTTTGAACTGCCCTAATTATTATTGGGTTCAGATTTTGAAAGGTATCTACTTCCCTAATACTAATTTTCTACATGCCAAGAAGGGAGGTAAAGCTTCATGGGCTTGGTCGAGTATCCTTGTTGGGAGGAATGCTTTTATGAAAGGTGCTTGTTGGAGTGTGGGTGATGGTGAAAACATCCAGGTTTGGGAGGATTGTTGGATTCCTACTTTACCTGGGTTTAAATTGCATGACAAACCTTTAGATGTTGATTGTGAAGCTACTGTGGTAAGTGACCTGATTAGGGATGGCAAATGGTGCTTGGAGAGCATTAGGCAATGGATTACTGATGAGGAATTCAATGCTATTAATGTCATTCCTCTGACTAGTTCTACAGTTAAAGATTCTATTGTGTGGGCTCACAATAAAGATGGTCGTTATACAGTGAAGTCTGGGCATTTTCTGTTGAAAAAAACTTCTGAAGCTAATATGGAGTTGGCTGGGGGCTCTAGATGTGTGTCTGAGAAATTTCGGAAAGCTATCTGGGCTCTAAAAGTTCCTCAAAAAATAAAGCATTTCTTGTGGAGGGTCTGTAATGCTGCTATTCCTTCTAAAGAATGCCTTTTCTCCAAGAAATATGTTATCAATCCTAGTTGCCCGATCTGTTGTGCTGAGATTGAATCTGCTGAGCATTTGCTTTTATTTTGTGGTTGGGCTAGAGCCTCCTGGTTTTGCAATGCTCTCTCTGTTAGAATTAACAATGTTGGTTTTTCATCTTTTATTCTTTGGTGTGAGAATTGGATCCTTAAAGATGAAGATCTGGATGATTGTGCAAAGAGTCTCATTGCCTTTCATTGCTGGGGGATATGGAAATCAAGATGTCAGTTTGTTTTTGAAAACCAGGCTGTCAATCCTATCCTGGTGGCCAATCGTGTAGGAGCTTTGCATGCTGAATTTTGGAGGGATGTGGTTGAGAAGCCTTTTGCTTTTGACACTGTTCATTTTGATTTTGCTACATTTCTTGGGTGGAGTAAACCTCCTGATGGTTTTCTTAAGCTAAACTGTGATGGTGCTTTCCAGGCTGATGGTGCTGCTGGAGTTGGAGTGGTTGTTAGAAACAACTTCGGAAAGCTCATTGATGGCTATCAGTGCTTTTTTCACACCTTTTCTGCCTTTGGTGCTGAGGCTGTGGCTTTACTGAAGGGCTGCAATTTGATCAAAAGTTTAGGTGTGACTAAGGCTTTTGTGGAAATTGACTGCAAGGATCTGTTCTTGGCAGTTACTGATGAAAGTTTTGGGTTTGATTGGAGATGTTCTCATCTAATTCAGGACATAAAATCCTTCTTTCCCTCTTGTGAGGATGTGTCTCTAGTCTGGATTCCTAGGCAAGTTAACAAGGCTGCAGATTATGTAGCTAATTTGGCTGTTAAGAGGATGTGCCCCTTGGGTTGGGTTTCTATGCCCCCATCCTTGTTGGCCAAGCTATTGTCTGAGGATTTGGTTGCGTGTGTTGGTGCTAGCATGCCTAGGGATGGAGTTGGTTAAGTTTTTTTGTTTTCTAGGCTGTTTCTTTCTGTTTTGTTTCTTGTTTGGTGCTGTTGGGTCGGTCTTCTAGGGCCTGTTTGTTTGTTTGGTTGGGCTCTGGCCCTTTTTTGAATGAAGTTTCAGTTGGCCAAAAAAAAATCACTTGAATGTGGCCCAGTAGTTCCTCACTTGGTCCCTTAACCAAGTGGTGGGAGTTTGAATCTCACCTTCGAGTATATAACCAACCGTTTTACTTTTAAATGGAGGACCCGCAATGAAGAAATTTGTCAATATTCCCAAATGTAGATACCTCTGGTTTATTTAAAAAAAATTATAAGTATTTGAGTAAGGATATATTAATAATTTAGATAGTTAATAGAGTTATATTTGTGGGAAACATTGGAATGAATTTTATTGGCAATAAAACTATAACTCCGGTATCATATTGGTAATAGGAGATATTTATATATGACGTATATTGGTGTCCCAAACGGACCCCATTTCTTTAGAATATTAAAGAAAAATCTAAATAACACATTTTATATATCATCTTTTTTCTCCATTCTCAGTTAAAACGTAGCTCATAATGAAAGCTGTAAATGACGGAAGTTTCTATTTTAATAATTAATCAACTGGTACAAATACATTGAATTGATACGTTTGCCCCCAACCATTGAATCTTTAGTCTTAGATAAATGGGAATCATTGGACTCCAATAATACATATATGAGGATTTGATATTTGAAAATAGGAGGTTAACCTGGAGATCCTCAAGAGTCAAGAGTCTCCCTCTCTAACCACCACGATCACCGAGTGGACAACTAATTGCAGGTTATAGGCTTCAAGTGTTTTTGCTTCAGTTAAACTAAAACTTTCAACAATCTAATCAAAGAGGCCATCATCATGCCAAATATCAACTAGGAAATCTACCATCTCCTGCATAAATCACCGATCCATCAAAAATTCACATCAATACATAAAAGAAGTCAGAGATTCATAAACATTTCCAGGTTTATGATAAATACACAGAAATTGTAATTGAAGGTGAGGCCATACAGCTACAATTCTATCTTATCTTCAATGACATAAAATTGTGAAGGTAAAGTAAAAAAGCCTGAAGTGTTTCATTCATTTCCAAGGCTATAGAATTCTCTTTCTCTATGCCATAAGCACCTATCTATTCAAGTCGTTGGCTTGATGAACGTCGAAATTGACACAAAATACTACTGAACATCCAACATGTCCATGGCTGTGTTAAAATGAAAACAGATATTTTCTTTTGACTTGAACGTCCAATAGTCATAGCTGATCTCAAATACTTTTTAGAGAGTTCATCTTGGTGAGACATTAAAATTTCTTTCATAATCAAATAGCAATTCATAGAGAGTTTATCTAAATCTATGCTTCTTTTTAATGGAGTCAATGTCCCATGTTGAGTTAAAATGTCCTCACTTTATGTTCTTACTGTAAAAGTACATAGCAGATAGTTAAAGAGTAAGTATGCGAGTTTTGTCCTTATAAATATTGCTCTGCAACATCTAGATTTTGCCTCTAGATTTTGAAATGAAAATGGCTATATGCATAATCAATTGATCATACAAAAGATAGATTTATTACCGGTAAAGGTATTCGCTCTGCAAAAGGTTCATTGGAGGAAAGCAACTCCTCATATGATGTTGACCAGCTGCAACAAATTTATTCAAATGTGTTTAGTGCTCAGTCCTTAGTGGCTGTAACAATATAATTCATGTCACCTCTAAGAAACGATTTACTTAAAATTTATAATTTAACCATTACGAACATAGGTGAAATCCTATGCACTGTCACTAGAACCATCACTTTAAGGCATGTTTGGTTAAGGAAAGGGCTAACTTTAGATCTTACCTTCTCCATCATCTGCAATCAAAACAACCTTGAAGGAAAAGAAACATAAATGCATTAAATAGAGGCATCTATAGATTAACCCCCATGGTCCTGAGAAGAGGCCACATAGGTTGGAATGCCAAGGGAAAAGAGAATTTTTATTAGCATCTAAAATTTGTTTACATAGTACATACTACACACTCAATGTCACATATGACCAAGGCAGAAACTAGCATGCAAGCAATTTTCTGTAATTTTTCACACTTTGTATTCGATAAACATTTGGCTGACTTAGAAAAATGAACAATGTAAGCTTAGAAATAACAGGAGAGGAGCTAAACTTTGACAGAAACAAGAACAGCAATATTATGGACAGCTTAATCAATATCAAAATTTAGGCTACATTGGTGTGCATTGCTTAATAACATTGTAAACAGAATAATATAATAAAATATTCTAGCAAGAATAATTCGTACCATAGTCCCTGGATAGAAAAGATAAGTGTACGAGTAAGGATTAGAACCCTGATGGGGTTCTTATAATCAAAACCTACACTAGGAGGAACAAGGGTAAGAAAGCTGGATGTACTGATGAGCCTAATAGAGCTGAGACCAAGGTAATCCAGATCGAGATCTTGCAAGGGATCAGAAGAGACACAAGATACATAGAATCGAAAGATTGGATCAAGGATGGTAAGCTCCTAACTTTTTTAAAAAAAATAATATATATAATAATATGTATATGTATATAACTAAAATTTATAATAGTTTAAATATATAAATAACAATATCTTTTTAAAACAATATAAATAAAATTATTAAATTAACAACTTTAATTTAAATTATTTTATATTTTAGTTTACTACTATTATAAATTTATAATAATGACTTTTTTAATAAATGATTACTTCTTTCTTAAAGTCTATTCAAAGAAATTAAAAAAAAATGTTATTCCCAGTGCATCTAGTCCCTATTCTTAAGTTTCGAGAGCAAAGTTAAAGATGATGAAAGAGAAGAAAGGCTGAATCAAAATGATGAACAGACATACAGAGAACGAAGGAGGATGAACGGACGCCGACAGATGTATGAATGAACACCAGCAGAAGGGAACAGATGCTGATGCCATGAACGGACACCGACAGAGTCACAGAGGACGACAAGCGGTGCTTCAAGCGGCTCCGTCTCTTATCTGGCTCTCCAATGTGTAATCCCTAACTTCCCATCTATTTTAATGCCCCATCCCATACTGAAAGCCAGCATTCATATCTTTAAGAAAATAAAACATTTCTGAATGCTGCATTTTGGCTTTCAACAACAATATCAATTTCAATTTTTCGGCCCGGTGCACGAGGCTCCCACTAGGTGGTAGGGTCTGGGATGGGTCAAGATGTAACTTTACCGTTGACCTCTTGACCCATCCCAGACCCTTGACCAGGCAGATAGGCTATTTCCAGGATTTGAACCTGTGACCTCTTGACCAGGCAGTAACTTTACCGTTGAGCCAAATAATAATTAAAAAAGAAAAAAACAGCATCTTCCCAGGATCGTGGGGATCGTTCGATCCTATGATCTATCGAATGGCAGGTTTACTTGCTTTTGCACTTTGCTTAGTTCCTTTGTATCAGGCTAGTCCCTTAGTCAAGGATTGGCTCTATCATGTTATTTGATCCACAATACAGCAACATCAGGGGTTCCTATCAAACCCCAATATTAAAGCTTAAACGAGTTATTCCACTGAGATGCCAGGAACAGTTTAAGCAGTTTTGTTCCTACTGGCCTGGCGGCCTCTGCTATGAGTTAAGAAATAGCATTGCAAAGAACAGAGAATTAACATTTGAAGCAAAAAAACAGAAGTACCAAGTGATTTTAGACATGGACTAGAAAATTCAGTTCCATCAACTTGACTCGTCAATAAAAAGGAAAAAAGGGAAATATGTCTGAAACAAAACCACCATCAAGGGAGGTGGCGTACCTAATAATTGGATCTTTAGCCATTCTAGGTGGATGCTGAGACTTGTCTCCAACCCACTTTCGTCTCTCCTCATGCCATGCAATTGCAGCTGCATAAAATATTAATCCAAAATAGGGTTCAAATAACAGTATCTTTAAAATAATAATATTAATTGAAAATACCATCATAAATATGATTTTTAATTCTCTCTAAACCCATTAATTATCTCCTAATGAATTAGCAATTTGTGGCACATTCTCTCAGTCAAATGGTCAAGATGAGCAACAAACTTGGACTGCTCAGATTCATATATTCCAAAGCCCATTTACAAATACAGTGGGAATACTGAAGACTCAATATTTTAACTTCAACCCATATGCATTTCATTTCAAAGCACAACTATGTTTTTGGTATAAAGATTGCAGGCAGAGAGACAATGATATGACCATAGTTTCAAAATCACATGTTTGATTGAGACAGAATTCCAAGAAATTGACTGTGAAAATCAGAGACCAGTGCCACAGCTTGCTCATGAAATAACACAATAAAATTGTAGATTTAAGTTTCTGGCCGACAAACAGAAAATAGACCAGAATAGCAGAAGTAGCTTCCCAAAACCCTACGTCCGTCACAAAGTTACCTTAAAAGAGTCTTTTTTTTTCTTTCTTCATTTTTTATTGGTCACATGGATAGGAGGTCCATGATGTGAGAGTAGGAGGAATTAGGGAATAGGGAAAAGATAAGGGATGGCCATTGAACCCTAGAACATCAAGATCACCTCCATTTCAAAGACGAAGGCGGGTGCTATGCGAACCACTTAGCTTGTTGGTTCATATACATTATTCTTTTTTCTTTTCCCTCAGAATCTCCTCACCTTCTCCTAAATCCAGTAACAATTTGTTTTCCTCAACAATGAACAATCTATGAACAGTTTTCTGTGACAACCAACCATAGGTTCTTTAACTTCCTTAAGTAAGAACGATGAAACATTCAAGTTATACATGTACAACCAAAATATTAGGAATTTGCCACTTCTAGGAACCAGCTTCATTTTGATCTGCACTGTTATCAGTTTCATCACCTTTATCTATAAAAGCATGAAACAGGCTAGACTTTAATTTAGCTTCACGCCTTCACCACAATTGGACACTTCAAGGAAATATCAATACACATGACAGCCAATAGCGCTATATTGTATACTAAATCCAAACTCTAGCATCTCTCATTGGGTTTCTATTTTCTTCTTGCCTTGTTTTTTTTAATCACAGATGAGTTATGTTTTCTTTGTTTCATCTCCTTTAAAACACAAAGAACACAAAGAATGATGTTCAACTTATTCTTTCTTTTTCTTTTTTTTTTTCTCATTAGTTTACTAATGAAGCAGTTAAAATCATCCGCTGAGATCATGCATGTTGAAACCTAAATAGTAATATCTATTACTGTAACAAATTACAAATTGACAGGTGTCACCAATGCATCGGGGCATGGTCCGTATCTTTTGCTACAATTTTTTTTCATTTTTACTTTTTTGTTTGTGACTTGGAGACATCCGGTTTTCCAATATCATAATTTGTCATAGACTTCATCAAAAATTCATAAATTAGTAGGATAATACAAATGATCACATGTATGGCAGATGTACAATACACAATCAAATGCCTGATTTGGGTCAACATTCACTCTAATTCATCAAGTTAGCCACTTTATTTTTATATTATTCGTTTCTCTCAACCACATTCTTATGAAATTTCTTTATATATACTTATGGTTTTGAATCATCCTTATAATCAGCATCAATAAATAAATACAAATACAAAAAACCTAAATTTATTGATTTTTTTATCAGTAACGAGTTACAAAGAACTAACTATGATTAAAAGAGAAACAGAACAGGTATTTATTTGAAAATTTAAATTACAATCATAAACTCACCATGATTAACAAAAGTCGAAGCATGCTTCAAATTTGGCTTCCCATTAGCATGAGAACTCCTATAGGTCTTCTCACTAGGCTTTTTCCCATCATCTGTGGTTGTTGTATGCTTCAAAGTCGGAAACCCATTGGAATGGGAACTTACTGGATTGACCTCCATCACGTTCAAATTGGGTGATCATTCCACACCTTAATAACAAAATAATAACTACCAGTAACTTTTCTTCTAGAATGGCCCCCAAAGATCCTTTCTATAGGTGTCACTGCACCACTTGAAATATCACAGTACTGGAGAAGAACTAATGCTCCTCATAAAATATCTCAACTGCATGATAAAATAGTTGAGAGGAAAAAAAGAAAACGAAACAATCAGCAAAAATTGCCATTTGAGTTTGATAGCTACAGTAATAATTTTATTAAAAAGAAAAACAAGACACAGATTAAGGAAAGAACACTGAAAGTGAAAATAAATTATATACTACAACCACCAATCCACGCATTTTCTGCAACATTGGTTTTTGTATGTTTTATATCATCCCAGGAGTGATATCATTTATCTTAAACTTATGCTCTGACTTTACAGTTTTAACGTTAAAATTGAAGCCTACAACTCATCAATGACACTTTGTTTGTGTATGCTGAAATAGAGAATACACAAATGCTTTTCTCCGAAGCAAAAGGCACATGTTCTACAATCCTTTTAGCTTAGGATTAAAGACCTAACAACAATGTCAGCATAAGTTTAAGATATCAGCTTCCAGAAATCACTAATTTGAGCTTCATTTTGTACCCAAATGTTAAAAACTGAAATGATTGAATAAAAAGAAGCAGGAGCCTCATAATCTCAAACTCTTGTAACTGTTGAATTACATATGGTTTACACATGTACTGCTTTATTTCAGCTAAAAGTACTTACATGTTTCTGGCAAAAAAAAAAAAAACAAAGAACTAAATTTGTAATTAGAGAATACCCAATTATAGTGTACCTAGAGCCCACAGCAGTCCTTACATAATAGTAATCAAGTTGCTTCCATACACATCCAAATACAGTTCAAATTGATTGAGATAACAAGTATCCTTAGTTCCTTACTCACAATTTTTTTTTTTGTTTAAGCTTTCAGCTCATAACATAAAACTACAAGTAGTTTAAATCCCTTATGAGGAACAATGTAAGATTCAGACTCTCAGCATTGATCGTAAAACAATATCCTTCACTTTGTTTTTGGGTACAGACTATAAAGTATAAACTATAAATAAGGGGGTTTTAAATCAATTCTCTGTCCAGATCTGGGATTGTTTACTGAAAGAGACGAGCTCTCATTTTGCTTTTGGATTTCAGATCATCGAATCACGGGATTGAATCTGCCAAAGTTAGTTTAGAGTAAAGTTCAAAAAGTTTCAATAAAATATTATTAAGTTGAAAATAAATATGGGATACCAATGCATGAAGGGTGGGGATACCAATCAAAACACTCAGCATTCCTTTCACATGAACGGAAAGTTAAAACAATGAGCTGCATCTACAAAATAATCAAGATAAAACAGTGTGGACGCTCAGAAGTAGCAATTAGAACCCTAAGAACTCCATCCAAGTCAGGACAAAAAAAACCAGTTAAGGATTTTCCCTCAACAAGCAACAATAATACAGTTGGCAATACAAGTGCAAGAAAAAGCACAACCACTTTGAATATCCGGAAGCAGAATCAGAGAAGTAACGAATGAAACACGGAGCTAAAGCGAAGAAAATTTCGTATACCATGGTGCGCTTCGATTCAGGGCAACAACTCAAGGATTGAGCACAGATTGATGATAGAAGAACAGAGAAGGAAGGATTTGCAATGTACGATTTCGATAGATAACTGGGATGGGATTGAAATTGAAGGAAAACGAAGATTCACCTTGAATTTGATTATACGTCATTTTCTCATCTTTCTTTCGTTGTTTTGGATTTGCTGGCGGGTATTTGTCTGTAGGAAGTTGCGCAGTTTCCTCCCCTGATAAAAATGTTGGAGGGTACAGCGAAATGACCATAATACCCACCACCTAACCACGTGACGCGGTGACAATCGAGGGCATTCTTGTCCTTCTGCGCGTTCGCTTTCTGGAAGCAGGTAAGGAGGAAAAACCGATACAGTATCACTAGCAATTACCATGTGCGGATTGCGGAAAGAAGTCCTCATCAAAGGTCAAAAAGTCATTTTAGTCCTAAATATATATACCTTGATGGAGTAAACTACTAAATTGGTCCCTGGATTATTGACTCGCTGCCAGATTGGTCCCCGAATTTAGAAAATTGACAAATAGGTCCCCGAATTTTTCTAACGAGTCAAATAGGTCCTTCTGTGCATGTTATTCGGGGACCTATTTAACTAACGTTAGAAAAATTCGAGGACCTATTTGACTCGTTAGAAAAATTCGGGACCTATTTGTCAATTTTCTAAATTCAGGGACCAATCTGTCAGCGAGCCAATAATCCAGGGACCAATTTGGTAGTTTACTCTACCTTGATGTCAATTTTGATTTGTTTATGTTTTAATATATTTAAATTAGTCCTAAATGTTGAAAAAATGCTTTATTTTGGTCCTAAATATAAGTAAAATATTTTATTTGGTCTGAAATTATTGAATTTAATCATATATTTCTCTCGTCTATCATTTTAAGTTTAACAAATTTGCTAAGAGAAACTTGTAGCTCCGAGTTCGACGCATTTGAATTTGAAACGAGAGAGATATGATCAACTTTTCTATTAAGTCCAGTTTGACGTTGTTTGTTGATGGTCCTAACTGGATAAAAAAATACTCTTTCAGAACAATACGTAGCTCTAAACTTGTTTTGTTTGAACTTGAAACGAGCCATATTTAATAGTTCGGGATCAAAATGAAACATTTTGCCAACATTAAAGATCAATTTTAACATTTTGAAATATAATGGATTAAAATAAACATTAAGACATACATTTGGGATCAAAATAAGGGTGCGTTTGGTACTCTATCATCTCAGATGTCGTAGTATGTGATACCATAGTATAAGATACCTAATATTTATAATATCAACGTTTGGTATGACAATCGTAAATCAAGAAATGGATCCTCTAGAATTCCTTCACCATACATTTCTTGTGAAGTCGGAGAGAGAAAATGTGGATCCTAAATATTATTTTGTGGGACCCACATTTTTTCTCTTTTCTTCCTTTCTCTCTCAAACTTCACAAGAAATTCATGGTGAAAGAACTCTAGATGATCGAATCCCAAATATCAGAGATGTAAGATCCATATATTTGGTATTCTCTTGTGAATAACATTAATCTTCTTTAAATTTTCATTTTTACCCCTATTAATATCTTAAAAACATATACTAATATTTTTAAAAATAAATATATAAATAATTATGCAAAAATCTATTTTCGTTTATATTTCTTCCCTAAAGTTACTCTAAATAATCGAAATATATAATTTGGTCATTGAATTTGAATTGATTTTATTTTTTTGTCCCTAAGTTTATATTTAATTAATACTTTTTTATCCATTTTTACTGTTATCTTATGACAGAGTGCTATCTTAAATGTCGACGTATATAAAATGGTGGACATGAGATGATATCGTACCGAATCCACCCTAACTCTTTAACCCTTCATAAAATAAACACAAAATCAGAATGTAAAACTAAAATCAGTAATGCTTATTTCTAATTTTTTTTAAGATTAATTATATATAACCTTCTGTTAATTTTCTAATTTTTATAAAAAAAAAATTACAATAAATATATAAAGGAAATTATATAAATTTATCTTTTTTTTTTTATGGGAAATTTATCTTATTTTTAGCTAAAATAATTTGCTATATTAAATGAAGTTTTCACGGAAAAAAAAGTACAAAATGTTGATCGGGATGGGCAATTAATTGTAATGGGTTGATTTTAGGCTAAAATTTTTAGCAGTACAACTCCTACACCTATCACCACAATGAATTGTCGGTTGTGGATTGAAAATTCGCAAATTAAACAAACCTTTGACCGATTTTCTCTTATAAAGTTGTTTGCCACCAAAACATATATAAATGAGCAAAATCAATATGCCTCTTTTAAAATATAAATGAGCAAAATGAACGCAAGGATATATACTCATACTAGTTTTTTAACCGCGCGGGAATAAATTTTTTTTATAATATTATTATATAACTTTAAACGGTATTATTTATAGATTAAATATATTTAATAATATTTAAATTAAAGGTACTACATACATACTAAAATGCTACATGTTATACTAACTTTTGTAGTGTAAAATAAATACTAAAATTGTTTTGAGTTAAGTTATCATTATTTTTTAGTTTTTCACATTATATTCAAAATATTTGAAAAAAAGTCATGAAATACCGTAAATATAATTTTATTTAAAACCTTGATTGCAATTAATAAACATAATATGAACGGTAAATTGTGGACTTATACCCGCTTGGTGTATGATGATATACATGTGAATATATATGATAAAAATATTTTTAAAAAAATGTGAATACGATGACAATAATAAATTTTTTTTTAATTAGTTAGATAACTATATATTAATTCGTATAAATAATTGATTGACTGACTATTAAAATAAACAAATAAATAATAAATATTAAGGTATGAATCTGTTCATACGTAACTAAAAAAATACATTAAATAAAAGATTAAATACCAGAAAAAATCAATATGATAATATTTCACTTTAATACATATACATATAAAAAATAAAAATAACCAGAATCTAAACCGAACCAAATACAATTAATAGTTCAAAACATGTTAAACAATAAGCAAAATTCTCGAACGTAATCGACTCGATAGTGGCTTGGAATGTTGTTGTACATGATCCCAAACTTTGAAGTGTCATCTTCATTACAATATATATATAATGTCACTGTTCATGTCACCACGTAATCTATGAAATGATGTGAATACAAGTAGGTCATCTAAAAATCCAATATTCAAAAAGGATTTTGGTATTTGCTTAACAATCCTATACAGTGACCAATATGATTTAATAGAAAAATCAGATTCTCTAACCCACACAGTGAACCCCATAATCCACCTACGTCGTTGTTTTGACATACAATGTCGATCTTACCCTCAAGAACAAACAGGTTGTACGGGAATCCATTATGAGGAACATCCACAAAATTTAGCAAAGTTTTATTATCCAACGTATCATAACAGATTATGAAAAAATTGTGAGGTCTATGTTCACCTGGACAGAAACCAATGAAGTATAACTTACCAGCCATATGAATACTTCTCGGGTATATATGTCGCTCATTACCAGAAAATTGAATAGGATATATGACCAGTGCTTTGAACGTGTTGAGAATTTCATTGTAAAATAAATCGTGATTGATATATCCTTTAGTGATTAAAGGTATTTATTTACATTATATAAAAAAAAATATAAAACACATACTTATTTTCTACCTGCATATATTAAATAATGTGATATAAAATAAATACTGAGATTGTACCATGATAAATTATCAATATATTTATATTTTTTTTCAATTATATTCGAAATGATTGTAATATATGCCACGAAATAAGTATATATAATTTTAAATAAGTCCTTGATTCAAATTATTAAACATAATATGATAAAGTAGATGTAAACTTATACCCAAGATGTGAGGAGATAGATGCAAAATTATATGATTAACATATATAAACATCCAATAATAATAAATAAATAAAATTACGTTATGAACTAAATAAATGTGTGTCAAATTATAGAAATAAATTATCGAATGTCTATTAAAATATATAATAAACATTAAGATATGCATTCCCTCAACCATTTATAAAATCATACACTAGAGCAAAAAAGAAACACACAACAAATAACAAAAATAATATTTATCTATAGTATCAGGACAAAATGGAAAAATAATCATATCCATAAAATAGAACAAAAACAGTTATAATTAAATGTTCAAAAATTGTAAAATGAAAAGCAAATTTCATGAAGAATATCGACTTGATGATAACTTAGAATGTTATTGTACAGCATTTTGAACGTTGAGTTGTCATCTCCATTACAAAAACAAACATTATGATTCATTCCAGCATGAAGTTTATCAGGCGATCTACATACAAGTAGGCCATCTAATCTAAAAATCCAATACAAAGAAACGATTTTGGGACTTGATGGACATTTCTAAACTTCTTGGGGGCATGAATTATAAAATATAAAGAATATTTGTATATATCTCTAAACCTCAAACCCTAAACCCTAAATCATAAAACTCTAAACCCTAGCCTTAAACCCTAACCCTAAAACTCAAAATCCTAAATTACCAATTATTTATAGGCTTTAAATTTAATTTGATTTTTTAAATTACTGAAATTTTACATTTAAAAAATGTATTTGAGTTTTTTTTTAGCTAACTATTTTGTGTTATAGATATATATAAATTTAAAGTAAACTTAAAATAAATTACAAGAGGGTAATATAGTCTTTTGAAAAAAAAATCAGATCATTTAATGCAAATGATTTGATTTTCTAATTTTATGGTTTTCAAAGCATATTAAATACACCCTACCAAGCTACCATGTGCCCTTTAGATAATTCTTGAACATATATATATATAGATATGCTTCATATGATGTAGGGATGATCAAAATACTCATACCCAGTGGGGATCTACAAATTTTACTCATTCAGTAGTCAGGATAAAAAGTGAATCAGTCTAGGTATGGAAATTTACCCCTTTACAACTTTCATTTTGGGGAGGATTACGTGAGTTTGGATTTGAGTCTCATGTCAATATGTTTGAAGATGCATATACAAATGTTTTAACAGGAATAAAATTGCTCCATTTTATTATTTTATAAATTGTGTATGTTATTCTTTAGGGATTAAAGGTATTTATTTGGTACCTTGTTCTTTCAAAAGTGACATTTTAATACCTAATATTCGTCGTTAATACTTTGGTACCCAAAACTCTTTTTTCGTTACTTTTTGACGGAAAAAAGCACATGTAGTTCACGTGCATGGTAAAAAACACGAAATTTACCCACCTAAACTCAGAGTCCACAATTCAACATAAAAAAACACGAAATCCTTTACCTTTAAGTACATATTGAATCGTGTTTTTGGGAGGTGAAATTTTGAGTTTTAGAATGGTGAATTTCGTGTTTTTGACCATGCACATGACCTACACGTGCTTTTTTCATCAAGAGGCAACGGGAAAAAAAATGGGAATCCAACTGCTAACGTTTAATAGTTTAGGGTAAAAGATTGGGACCTGAATTTACACCGTGCCAATAAATCAGTCCTTGAATCATTACAATTGTCAATGATTTGGTTGTTGGGAAATTATAGAGCGAGCGCAGCGGAAAAGGTAATAATTAAAACTTTGCATAACCCTATAATTTCCTTCCAAGATCCACTAACTGTGTTTATACTAGAAAAGGAAAGATGTTTACCTAATCAGACGGTTGCTTTAAACTCGCGAATCCAAGAAGCCCACGAACTCGTGTTCTTCCTCCGCCGGTGATCCACACGAACAGTTTGGCAGATACCCAGATGCTAGCCTCCAATCTCTTCTCCAAGAGAATGCGGGAACCCAATCTATGAATCTTGAGTTTTCAAGAACGGTTCTTGAAAACTCCAAGGAAGTGGTGCAAAAAATCTCACACACAACTCAAACCCTAAACCTTTTAGGGTTAGCTCGACTTTCTCACTTTCTCTCTCTAGGAAAGTTGAATTTTTTTAGTCTCACCAAAAAGTCTAGAAGTCGACTTGTGTATGGCTTTATATAGAGTCTCATTCCCAACTCATGAAAATAGGGAATTATAATAAAGAAAATAGGGATTCCCAAATCTTGATTATAATATTACACTAATATTATAATTCAAAATTAAAAGGCAATTTAAATTTAAATTTCAAGATCAAATCTTGAAAACTAAATCTTGAATGCCCAATTCCGATTGGTTGGAATGAGTCAGGAGGATTTGAATTCTTAATTAAAATATTACATTAATATCTTAATTTGAAATTCAAAATGCATTCTTTAAATTTAAAATGCAAGATCAAATCTTGCACCCAAATCTTGTAGAATGCGCCACCGTCCATTGATTTTCTAGGAATTTAATAAATAAGAAAACAATCCTAACTCTTAGGAAGTCATAACCAACTTATTAATTTCCTTCACAAATTGAATTAAAATATTATCCTAATATCTTAATTCATATTTGAATCTTGAAATCAAAATCAAATCTTGAATTCAAATTCAAATCTTGAATTTAAATTAACAAAACATTTTTATCAATTAAAATCAAGAAAGAGGCGCCACCCTCTCTCTCTTGTTATCCAATATTAAAGAATTTAATAAATCAATAATCCCCTAACTTTTAGGAAGCTTATTCAATTTATTATTCCCTAATATTTTAAATAAGAATTCAATTGTAAATAGATTAATCAAATTAACTATTTAACAATTAATATATTTAAACTTGTCTAACAAATTTAAATATCACAAATGTAGATCTTGTTTAAGACAAGACTTCATGTCCTAGACATTCAACTATGTCTCAAATTGTGTCACTAAAGTGACTCACGAATTAAACCCTAATTCGTGTCCCATTATGGTATCTTGATCCTGCTCGTGTGTGACCCAGCAGGCCACACGTGAAGTTGGCAGCAAGCCATCTCTATGACTCACAAGTTGAGAGCGGACTCTAGCAAGCCATCACGACTACCCAAAACACGTGAGTTATCGTTCTAACGCCAACGACTTAACCTTAGTACCACCTTGTCATAATCCCTATTGTCGCACGATATTTTGGTCATGGATAAGGCACGGGAAAGTCATCCTTAATCCAAACCATAACTTTCTCAATTCTTTGAGTTAGTCCCATTACCCTGTGTGGCCACACATTCCTTGGACAGACTCATCGAGGGCGCCAGTTAAATATCTCTCAACTTAATGAGGGACAAAATTCCTTCACATTCCTCAGCACGGTAAACAACCAAACCCGTACCTAGCCTGTATGGCTACCCTGTTACGGGCAACGTTGGACTAGGCCAAAGTTCGACATCTACAACGCCGGAATAGTCAAGACCTCAGGTCTAAGTGTTGGAGATTGTGCCCTAGGGCCAATCATTTTATAAATATGTTTTGAACATATTCATTAATTTATGGAGATAAATTAATGGTTATCATATTATTAGCATGTTTACTATGATAACAGTCCGTGATTAATTATGAGATAATTAATCTAAATTTGTCCCTGGTCGATTGTTTTCGTGGGAACGAAAATGAACTAAGACCAGCATGACCTCGGTGCATAGAGATGCATGCACTAGATGCTGGGACGAGAGTCATGGTGCAATTACGTAAGGGGTTACGAGTTGCTGGACTGACCCAGAGAGTCCTGCATGGGTTTAGTCATCAGCTTGCCTCTCCTGTACGCCTGTCACGACGCCTTAGACCTGAGGTCATCATTATTCCGGCGTTGCAGTTGTCAGACTTTGGCCTAGTCAAACGTTGCCCGTAGCAGGGTAGCCATAAGGGCTAGGTACGGGTTTGGTTGATTGCCGTGCTGAGGAATGTGGATTGGCCAAGATGGGATTTTGTCCCTCATTAACATGAGAGATATCTAACTGGCGCCCTCGATGAGTCTGTCCAAGGAAATGCGTGGCCACGCTGGGTTTTGGGACTTACTCAGGAAATCGAGAAAGTTGAGGTTTGGATTATGGATGACTTTCCTGTGCCTAATCCATGACCAAGATATCGTGTGACAATAGGGTCTATGACAAGGTGGTACTAAGGTTAAGTCGGTTTTGGTAAAAACGATAACTCACGTGTTTTGGGTAGTCGTGATGGCTTGCTAGAGTCCGCTCACGACTTGTAGGTCATGGAGATGACTTGCTGCCAACTTCACATGGGGCCTGCTGGGTCACACATGAGCAGGATCAGGACACCGTTTAAAAGGGACACGAATCAGGGTTAATTCGTGGGTCACTCCGGTGACACGATTTAAGACATAACAAAATGTCTGGGACATTAAGTCTTGTCTTAATTGATCTACAGTTGTGAAATATTTAAATTTGCAGGACAAGTTTAAATATAATAATTGTTAAATGATTAATAGGGATTAATTATTTACAATTAAAATATTAGGGAAAATAATTCAGATAAGGTTCCTAAAAGTTAGGAAATTATTGATTTATAAAATTCCCTAATATTGGCATGAGGGTGGCGCCTCTTTTGAGGTTTTAGATTAATAGAATTGTTTTATTAATTTAATTCATGAATTTGAATTCAAAAGAATTGATGGAGATATCAAAAGATTTGATTCAAATAGATTTGGTGAGATCTCAACTCAGGATCTTTGGAGAATCATGACTTCCTAAGAGTTAGGAAGGNATAAGATCTCAAATCAGGATCTTTGGAGAATCATGACTTCCTAAGAGTTAGGAAGGTTTTTGATTTATAAAATTCCAAGAATAATTTAGGGCAACATGGCACCATCTTGGTGAATCTTTTGGGGAGATTTGATCTCTCATTTGATTCACTAAGATTACGATTTGAATTTAAATTAAATATTATGGTAATATTTTAATTGTAAATTCAATTCATGAAGCCATATTATTATGATTATGGAATTATAATAATGCTCTAAATATAATTATAAAAATCCTTGGGCTAGGCGCCTAGGAGAAAGAGAGAGTTCATTTTTGATTTTGGTCTTCCTCCTTGTAGAGAGAGAAGAGAAAATCGCCATTCTCAAGAACAAACCCTAGCTCTTCCAAGTGTGAGAATTTTTGGGCTCCCAAGAGTTGAGAGAGGAAAAATCGAGTTTGCCTAAGGAGTTAGGAAATTCGATTTGCAGTCACCAAAAATTAGGGTTTGTGAGAGTAGAGAAAACAAGAAGGAGTTCTTGTGGGGAATTCTCCATTGCGCCACTTTTGGATTTTGAATCAAGAAGGAGTTCTTGAGTTCAAATACACTGTAGATTGGTCCCTGGTTCTTTTGGAGAAAAGCACGGAAGGCTAGCACCTTGGTGTTGGGAATCCTAGGCGCCTTACGCAGCGGAAGCAAAATAAAAGTTAAATAATAAAAGCGCCTAGGTCCTAGATTTCCCGAACGGATCCGCTAGCAGAATTTAAAACTTTTAGATAGTGGTATACCTCAGGAGTTTCAATCGGATGGTTGTACAAGGCGTGTCCAAGGAGCCCACTCTCAGCGTTCTCCCTCTGCCGGTGATCCACACGAACAGTTTCTCGAAAACCAAGGTGCTAGCCTTCAGTTCTTTTCTCCAAAAGAACCAAGGACCAATCTATAGCGTTTGAATTCAGGAACTCCTTCTTGAATCCAATTCAGCAAAAGTGGTGCATAGAAGAAACCCCTCACAAGAACTCCTTCTTGCCTTTTCTTCTCTCAAACCCTAGTTATGGAGCCAAGTTGATTTTTACTAACTCCTTAGCAAAAAATCGACTTTCTCTATTTTTGGGTGCAAAGGTGCGATTTTCTCTCTCTCTTCAAGGAGGAAGAAAATCAAAGCTAGGGTTAGAATGCTTGTGTATGGGGCAAGTCGACTTGCCCCCTTTTATAGACAAAATATTTGGTGATATAATTATTCCTAAAATCAAGATATTTTGATAATATAATTATTTTAGGACTTGAATTTACAATTAAAATATTACCTTAATATTTTAATTTAAATTCAAACTGCAATCTTGGAGAATCAAATGAGAGATCAAATCTCCCCTTGGGACCCACCAAGCCATGCGCCTAACTCCCTCATATTTCCTTGGAATTTTATAAATCAAAAACTTCCTTAATTCATGATTCACCAAAGATTCTGAGAGGAGATCTCACCAAATCTGTTTGAATCAAATCTTTTGATATCTCCATCAAATCTTTTGAATTCAAACTTATTATTTGAATTAATAAAACAATTTTATTTATCCAAATAA
>QANZ01044630.1:49137-60359 GCA_003254925.1 Chamaecrista fasciculata
ATATAATTAATGAGATTAATTATAGGCAATTTAAATATTAGGAAAATAATTCTGGATAATGTTCCTAAGAGTTAGGAAATTATTGAATTATAAAATTCCTAATAATAGGAGAGGGTGGCGCCTCTTGGGAGATTATTTGGTTAAATAAAAATGTTTTATTTAATTCAAATAATATTTGAAATTCAAATGGAGATTTGAAATTCAAAAGATTTGGTTAGTATCTTTTAATATCTTTGATGAATCAAAAATAAGAGGTTTTTGATTAATTAAATTCCAAGGATAATAAGAGAGGGATTAGGCGCCATCTTGGTGGGTCCCATTGGGAGATTTGATCTCTCAATTTGATTCTCCAAGATTGCATTTTGAATTTAAATATAATATTAAGGTAATATTATAATTATAAATTCAAGGCCTAAAATAATTATATTATCAGAATATCTTTATTTTAGGAATAATTAAATCACCAAAATTCTTCCCTATTTAAATGGGGCAAGTCGACTTGCCCTAGAAACACAAGTGTGAAACCCTAGTTTGATTTTCCTCCTAAGAGTTAGAGAGAGAAAATAATCCTTTGCACACACACATAGAGAAAGTCGACTTTCTCTAAGAGTTAGGGAATTTCGACTTTAGCTCTAAAATTAGGGTTTTGAGAGAAGAATAGGCAAGAAGGAGTTCTTGTGGGGGGATTCTTCTTAGCACCACCTCCATTGCTGAATTATCAAGAAGGAGTTCTTGAAATTCAGAGGTCTGTAGATTGGTCCCGGAAATTCTTTTGAGAAAAGAATTTGGAGGCTAGCACCTCGGTGATCAAGGAAACTGTTCGTGTGGATTACTGGCAGAGGGAGAACTCTGGGAGTGGACTCCGTGGAACTCGCCCCGTACAACTATCGGTTTGAAACTCTGAGGTATAACACTAACCAAAAGTTTTAAATTCTACTAGCGGATCCGTTCGGGAATCATAGGACCTAGGCGTTTTGTTTTTTAATTTAATTTTTGCTTCCGCTGCCTTAGGCGCCTAGGATTCCCAACAATTCCTTAGCACGACAAGCAACCAAACCCGTACCTAGCCCTTATGGCTACCCTGTTACGGGCAACGTTAGACTAGGCCAAAGTCTGACAACTACAATGCCCGAATAGTCAAGACCTCAGGTCTAAGGCTATCGTGACAGGTGTACAGGAGAGGCTAGCTTATGACTAGAAACCCATGCAGGACTCTTCGGGTCGGTCCAGCAACTTGTAACCCTTTACTTATTGAACCATGACTCTCGTAAAGCATCTAGTGCATGTATCTCTATACACCGAGGTCATGTTGGTCTTAGTTCATTTCAAGTTCCCACTCGAATGAGCGACCAGGGACAGTTTAGACTAATTATCTCATAATTAATCAGGGATTGTTATCATAGTAAACATGTTAATAATATGATAACGACTCAATTTATCATCCATAAATTAGTCAACCAGTATGTTCTCACATACCAAATGATTGGCCCTAGGGCACAATCTCCAACAGACTCCCACTTGCACTAGGTACAATCATTAATCAAACTGTTCCTACACTAGGAACATCCATTAATGTGTCCAATCTCCATTGACATTACTTGGCATTCATGTAATACCCGTGCTTGGGATTTCGTAAGAGGATCGGCAAAATTATCCTCGACTGCTACCCTTCATATTCACCATCCCATGGTGATAACGTCTGAGAGTATATATATATATATCACTGTCGGAACATCAGTGGGGACCCAGTCCCATTTGGTGTCTTTCCTGTCTCCACAGGGTGACCACCAAAATTACCTCAGACACAAGTTTTACGGTTCTCATCTCCACGCGACCAACCCTATGTTGTAGAATCAGCAATCGTGCTTTGCTTGGAACCTTTCCAACTCACGATGATACCGTTCAAGAGAAATACGTATTGAAACTGCGATTTAAAACATCTTGGTTGGTTTGGAAAACGGGCACCTGTGTAACCAATTACACATTAGTTCCACCATAAACCAAGAATTCATCCTTTGTTCTTCTTAAGTACTAAAGGATGTCTTTGACAGCGGTCCAATGATCCTCACCAGGGTCTTGTTGGCACCGGCTCGTCATGCTCAGGGCAAACCATGATTCATCACTATGAATCACTCCTTGGAATCTCGCATACTGAACCCCTTCACTATCTTATCCAAGTATGTACACTGACTTAATTTAAGAAGCCTTCGAGATCTATCTCTATAGATCTTGATGCCTAGGCTATAGGCAGCTTCTCCTAAGTCTTTCATTGAGAATGATTTTCCCAAGCAAGATTCACAATCTCCAAGGTTGGAATATCATTTCTAATGAGTAATATTTCATCAACATATAGTACCAAACTCTTTGACTTCCTTATCAAAATAATGATAACAACTTCTTGATAGGTGGTAGGCTCACCACGCTCCATGAGCAACACATCCTTGTTCTCAGTCACCAAAGATCCATATCCTTGAAGTCGAGAACGTGTTCTATCCGACCTTTGTGGTCCTTGTGTTACTAGAGGAGTTTCCACAACGCCTTGTGGCTCTTCTCTAGTTTCCGTCTGCGCCTCTGAAGTGTCTCGTGGATCTTGAACCTTTTCAAGATCTATCTTACTCCCACTGTTTCTTTTGGAAACAAAAATCCTTTCTAAAAGGAATCCACTTCTGACTACAAACACTTTGTTGTCAGATGGGTAGTATGTTGGGAAATCACAGAGGGAGCGCAGCGGAAGAATTAAAAAATTTTTGGAACATTTCCCTGAGACGTGTCATCATCTCAAAAGACATCAACATTTCCAAGTCCTTTTGCAACTCGGGAACCATTGTGTCTAGCATCAGGCAAGAGACCTCCAAGGAGTCGTCGAAGTGCTTCTTGTAAGCATTCTTTTGAATTCTTGGAGCGTCTTTGGCAGGCTCCTTAGGGATAGGTTTATCCAGGACATAAAGCTTCCTTTGTTGGGTGAGAACAATTCTCAACTTGAAAAACCAATCGAGGAAGTTTGTCCTATTTAGTTTATCCTTCTCAAGGATAGATCGCAGTGAGATTGTTGAACTAATGTTTGCCATTTAATTCTACAATTTTAAGATATGAAAGTTTAATTAGCATAATATTTCCACTATTTTATAAAACCCAGAAAATTATTATTAGTGGCTAAGATCCATATTTCACCAAAGTTTACCGTCGCGGAGGCGATCATGCACCCTTTGGTTATTTAGGTAGGTAACTCTTTACCAATCACATCTTATGTGATTCTTAGATCTTTATGGGACTGTATCATCATATGATACATATTATGGCATGTTTATCCCATCTAATGCCTTAAGGTCCAAATCCGTTTTGATAACCTTATTAAGTCGCACAATAAAACTTGTGAATAGGCAAATTCAAAACAATGAGGCAAAAGCCCAACCAAATTTGATCAAGGCCCATTGAACACGTGTCGCGGAGGCGATCACCGCATTCAATAAACCAAGACTTCAAAGAGGCACTGCGTTGAAAATCCATTCACCCGTGTCTCCTCAAGGTAAAAGTAGGTACGTGCAGCGGAGGCTGTCACCGCCCCACGATGAACAAGAGGATAACAGGGTTGTTTTATTGATGGCATTAAAACTTAAGATTTTAAAAGGGTTCAATTTTAAATTGTTCCGTTTTGGTTCAATTTTAAATCCAATTTAAACGAGTTGTGCTTATGTATCATATACATATTCACGAACTTTGTATCTCATACAAAATCCTATTCTCGTATCGTATACGTATTCGTTTATGAGAGTGAAAATCGTTTGCATGTTAAACGCAGCCCTAAAACATACATCTAGCGCAGATTGCATCACATACAAAATTCTAAATGCATAAAATAAACGTGTTTAGATATGGCCCATCTACCCTAAATTCCCTCAAGCCAATGAGAGAACTTTTCTAAAAAGAAAAGAAAATTACATTGGGAAAGCCTCAGTTACATTGAGGTGAAAAAAAATAAAAATTACATTCAGAAATTTAGGGAGACGACACGCAGGCCGTATTTACCATAAATAAAACCTAGAGCCATATCCAACACCATACCCATACATGAACAATTCATATATAAAAGTCACAACACAAACACAATAAAACATTTTAATTGTGGTTCTTTAGAGCTTGTGCAATTTAACATGCCTCTTAAAATTTGGTATTGTGCCAATAATTATAATTCAAGAATCAAATTCAAGAATTCGAATTATTGGTCTAAAATTATTAAATTCTTAATTTAAAATTCGACTTCCCTTATAATATTATAATTAAAACAATTTTAATCAAAAATATATATAAGAGTCGACCAACACCCAAAATTTCAAGAAAAATTCTTTAAATCAATCCAATTGATTTCCTATGTATCAAATACATAATCTTGCACCAATCTTTTAGATCTAAGTTCGAAAATCATGTGGTGGGTTTTCGCAAAACTTTAAGCATGTGATTAAAACTATAAACATCAAACATACATCTCATGTATATCACACAACTAGTATAAACATACAATTAGCGTGGCTCTGATACCACTGTTGGGAAATCACAGAGGGAGCGCAGCGGAAGAAATTAAAAATTTTGGACTAAAACGCAAATAAAACTAAAAGCTAACTCTGTGATTCCTTCCAGGATCCACTAACTATGTTTATACCAGATTAGAAAAGATGTTTACCTAGTTTTGATCGGTGACTTATCGTATTCGCGAATTTGAGAAGTCCACAGAGTGTCCTTCCTCTACCAGTAATCCACACGAGCAGTTTGGCAGATGCCTAGGTGCTAGCCTCCTTCACTTCTTCCCAAGTGAATACGGGAACTCTATCTATGATTCTTGAATAATCAAGAACTGTTCTTGATTATCAAGATTGATTGGGAAGTACTAATATTATCAGGTGCAGGTCCAATTCTCTTTCTTCAAGAAAATCGACTCACTCTCATAATATTAGGACTAGGCGATTTTTCACTCTCTATAGATGCTCTAGGCGAAATTCTTGGTCTGACCAAGAATTGATCTGTGTTGTGAGTTATCTCTGAGATAGGCGCCTAGTGCCTCTATTTATAGTGTTCTCATTCCTAGTTTTAGGGAATCCTAATCCAATTAGGATATCTCTAAGATATGGGATATCTTTTAGATATCTCAAAATATCTTTTGATTTATAATATTAAACTTAATATTATAATTCAAAAATAAAGCCCAATTTTCGAATTTGACCTATCCAAGATCAAATCTTGGATCAAATCTTGATTTGCTCAAATCCTATTGGTTGGAATGAGTCATGAGATTTTGATTTTATAATTTAAATATTACTTTAATAATTAAATATAAAAATCGACTTTAGCCTAGACCCAAACTCTAAAATGCAAGATCAAATCTTCCATCCCAAGAAAGGGGGTAGGCGAAATTCTCATGGAGTTTTTGGAGGAATTTTATAACAACCCAAACTCCTTAGGTAGTTATAACTAATTCCTAACAATTTTGAATAAAAGAATTACCTTAATATCTTTTAATTCAAATCCTATATCTTTTCCAAAAGATATTTATCTTATCTTTATTTAATTAATAAAAACAATTTCTATTAATAAAAACAAAGATAATGAGGCGCCACCCTCATCCTTTTATTTCCCAATTTTAGTGAATTTAATAAATCAATAATTCCCTAATTTTTAGGAAACTTATTTAATTTATTTATTCACTAATATTTTAATTGTAAAACTATTTAACAATTAATTTAAATTTAAATTTGTCCAACAAATTTAAAACCTCAATCATAGATATTTATTTAAGACAAGATTTAATGTCCTAAGACATTTAACTATGTCCTAAATTGTGTCACCTAAGTGACTCACGAATTAACCCTAATTCGTGTCCCAAAAATTAGCATCTTGATCCTGCTCATGTGTGACCCAGCAGGCCTCACGTGAAGTTGGCAGCAAATCATTTTTATGATTCACAAGTTGTGAGCGGACTCTAGCAAGCCATCACAACTACCCAAAACACGGGAGTTATCGCTTTAACGTTTTAACGATTTAACCTAAATACCACCTTGTCATAATTCCTATTGTCTCACGATATTTTGGTCATGGATCAGGCACGGGAATGTCATCCAAAATCCAAACCACAACTTTCTCGATTTCCTGAGTTAGTCCCAATTCCCAGCGTGGCCACGCATTTCTTGGACAGACTCATCGAGGGCGCCAGTTAAATATCTCTCATCTTAAATGAGGGACAAAATCCCATCTTGGTCAACCACATTCCTTTGCACGGTAATCAACCAAACCCGTACCTAGCCTGTATGGCTACCCTGCTACGGGTAACGTTGGACTAGGCCAAAGTTTGACAACTACAATGCCGGAATAGTCAAGACCTCAGGTCTAAGGCTATCGTGACAGGTGTACAGGAGAGGCTCGCTTATGACTAAACCCATGCAGGACTCTCCGGGTCGGTCCAGCATTTTGTAACCCTTACAAAATTGCACCATGGCTCTCGAGAAGCATCTAGTGCATGTATCTCTATACACCGAGGTCATGTTGGTCTTAGTTCATTCACGTTCCCACGTGAATGATCGACCAGGGACAGTTTTAGATTAATTATCATATAATTAATCAAGGACGCTATCATAGTAAACACGCTAATAATATGATAACAACATAATTTATCTCTATAAATTAATCAAAAATATATGTTCAAATAATAACATATAAATAAAATGATTGGCCCTAGGGCACAATCTCCATCATAGTAGACTTAATACCCCCTCGTTTCCTTGGGGTATCTCACAAATAAATACTTGAGGGTTTTGGGGAGATAGTTTATCGTTAGGTTGTTGCTTAACATAAACTTCACATCCCCAAATCTTGAGGTAAGACTAAATGGGCCTCTTCCCATTCCATATCTCATATGGTGTCTTCTCAACTGCCTTAGACGGAACACGGTTAAGTGTGAAACCAGCAGTTCCTAAAGCATGCCCCTAAAAGGATGGCGGAAGATCAGCTTGACTCATCATAGATCGAACCATATCTCATAAAGTTCGATTCCTCCTTTTAGAAACACCATTCCTCTGTGGGGTTCCAAGGAGGAGTAAGTTGTGGGACTATCCCACATCTCCTAAGATGATCAATAAATTCTTGACTCAAATACTCGCCTCCTCGATTGGATCGAAGGACTTTGATTTTCTTGTCAAGTTGGTTCTCTATTTCATTTTGAAATCTTTTGAACATTTCAAAAGACTCTGACTTGTATTTCATTAGGTAGACCCAGTCAATCCTATTGAAGTCGTCAGTGAACGTAACTAAGTACGAGTAACCACCTCTAGCTTAAGTTCTCATGAGTCCACATACATCACTATGTATGATCCCCAATAAGTCGTACGCCCTCTCACTGTGGCCAGTGAAGGGTGCCTTTGTCATTTTACCAAGTAGACAAGATTCGCAAGCATCATATGATTCAAAATCAAATGATCTTAGAAGTCCATCTTTGTGGAGCTTCTCTAGGCGTTTCTAGTTTATATGGCCCAAACAACAATGCCAAAGGTCTGTAGGATTAGATTCGCTAATCTTAATCCTTTTCCGTATCAATGTTATAAATATTGTTATCGCGTTGACGTTCCAATTTTAAGATGCAATGATTATCAAATAAACATTATCTTTATAAATTGAACTCCTTCCATTACAGTTAACACATGTAAAACTTCCTTATCCAATAAGAAAGAGAAACATAGTTTGAACTTAAAGAAAGTACATAATAACAATGAATAAGCCCAGAGGGCAAAACAAGCTCGCATGTTTCTACAGCAATAGCAGCAACCCTTGCTCCATTGCCTTCACGCAAGTCCACCTCGCTTCTGTCCAGCTTTCTACTGTCTCTAAGACCCTGCACATCAAATGTGAGAACCACATGCTGTATCTAATACCCAAGTGGTTTAGTAGAAAAAGGACTTCTATAACAAAGATACTTGAAGTAGAGGCCTCATCGCCTTTCTTCTGTTTCTTTAGATCTTCCATATATAGTTTGCAATTCCTCTTCCAGTGTCCTGGCTTTTGACAGAAAAAGAAAATTGCATCCTTTGCGGGCTTTGCCTTCTTGGCAGGTTGTCGATTGGGCTTGGCCACTGGCTTGGTCTCACCATCCATGACGCCAGCCTTCCTCATTCCTTTGCCCTTCCCCTTCCCTTGGTCTTTCTGAGTTATCAGGATTGTTGCAGGCGCCCTTTTCATGGATGCCTCAACAGCCTTAAGCATCCCATGCAGCTCAGAAACTGATTTCTCCATTCCACTCATCTTAAAGTCCATGACATACTGGTCATAAGCTTTAGGCAGCGATCTCAGGATCAAATCCGTCGCAAGCTCTGGAGTAATGGGAAATCCCAGCCTACCAAGGTGATCTATGTACCCCTTCATCTCTAAGATATGGGTAGTTACGGATTCACCTTCAGCCATCTTGCAAGAATGTAGAGCCTTAGTGGTCTCATACCTCTCTCGCCTAACCTGTTGTTGGAACATTTCCCTGAGACATGTTATCATCTCAAAAGACATCAACATTTCCAAGTCCTTTTGCAACTTGGGAACCATTGTGTCTAGCATCAGGCAAGAGACCTCCCAGGAGTCATCGAAGTGCTTCTCGTAAGCATTCTTCTGAACTCTTGGAGCGTCTTTGGCAGGCTCCTTAGGGATAGGTTTATCCAGGACATAAAGCTTCCTTTGTTGGGTGAGAACAATTCTCAACTTGAAAAACCAAACAAGGAAGTTCGTCCTATTTAATTTATCCTTCTCAAGGATAGATCGCAATGAAACCGTTGAACTAACATTTGCCATTTGATTCTACAATTTAGATATGAAAGTTTATTTAGCAAAATATAAATCCACCATTTTATAAAACCAGTAAAATTATTATTAGTGGCTAAGACCCATATTTCACCAAAGTTTACCGTCGCGGAGGCGATCATGCACCCTTAGGTTATTTTGGTAGGTAACACCTTACCAATCACATCTCATGTGACTCTTAGATCTTTATGGGACTATATCATCACATGATACTTATTATGGCATGTTTATCCCATCTAATGCCTTGAGGTCCAAATCCTATTTGATAACCCCATTAAGTCACACAATAAACTTGTGATTGGCTAAGTTCAAAACAACGAGGCAAAAGCCCAACCAAGTTTGATCAAGGCCCATTGAACACGTGCCGCGGAGGCGATCACCGTATTCAACAAACCAAGACTTCAATGAGGCATTGCGTTGAATATTCCATTCACCCGTGTCTTCTCAAGATAAAAGTGGGTACGTGCAGCGGAGGCTATCACCGCCCCACGATGATCAAGAAAATAACAGGGTTGTTTTATTGATGGCATTAAAACTTAGATTTTAAAAGGGTTTAATTTTTAAAGTTCCGTTTTAAAATTCAATTTTAAATCTCATTTAAAATTAACGAGTTGTGCCATGTGTCTTCGCCCCATGTATCGCATACATTTAAGACACATGTTCGAATTCTGTATCTCATACAAAACTCTACGCACGTATCATATACGTTAAAATTTAAAATTCGCATGTTAAATTTTCGCCACCCTAAAACATACATCTAGCGCCATTTGCATCTCATACAAAATAACTAAATGCATAAAATAAACCGTGCTTGGATATGGCCCATCTACCCTAAATCCCCTCAAGACAAAGAGGGAATTTTCTAAAAAGAAAAAATAAAATTACATTGGGAAAACCTCTTTTACATTGAGGTGTAAAATTAAAAATAAAATTACATCAAGAACTTAGGGAGACGACACGCAGGCCGTATTTACCAAAAATAAGCCTAGAGCCATATCCAGTCACCATACCCAATCATACATAAACAATTCACATATATTAAATATATAGACACACGGTATATCACAACACATAAGAAAAACGATTTTTCAAATTGTTTTCAATTTAGGGCTTGTGCAATTTAACATGCCTTCTTAAAATTGAGTCTTGCACCAATAATTAAAATTCAAGAATCCCATTCATGAATTTCGAATTATTGGCCCAAATTAATAAATTCTCAATTTAAAAATTTCAACCACCCATATATATATTATAATTAAAAAAATTTTAATTAATATATATAATTGGGGTTTTCGACCAAGACATATAAATATCATAATGAAAACACTTTTTAACTAAAATATATATGTATGGTTCGATCAAGACTCATAATTTTAAGAACTTTTCAAATCAATGCAATTGATTTCATATGTATCTCATACATATAGTTTTGCACCAATTCTTTAGATATTGTTCCAAAACATATGTGGTGGCAATTTTCGCAAAACTTAGCATACGATTAAAAAGCTGTAAACATCTAATCATACATCACATCTATAATCACACAAACTAATATAAATATGAGTAGCGTGGCTCTGATACCACTGTTGGGAAATCATAGGGTCGGCGCAACGGAAAAAACACGGTAAATTAAAATTTTTTGCTTCCCTATGATTTCTTCCAGGATCCACTATCTACATTTATATTAGTTAAAGAAAGAGATTTACCAAATTTCAATCGGTGCGGATGAACTTGCGAATTGAGAAGTTCACTCCAAGTGTCCTTCCTCTACCGGTGATCCACACGAGCAGTTTGGCAAATGCCCAGGTGCTAGACTCCTTCACTTCTTCCCAAGTGAAAACGGGAACTTTATCTATGAGTCTTGAATATTCAAGAAAATTTCTTGAATCCCTCAAAAACAACCGGTGAGACTCTTAGAACACTTCTTGAATCTTCAAAACAAAAGTGGGAAATTCAAGAACCCTTTCTTGAATTCCCAAGAGTGGCGCAAAAACAAACACACAAAACCAAGTGTTTTAGGGTTTGGGTCGAAATTCTCTCTCTAAGAGAAGAACTTGATTTTCTCTCTCTAAAACTAGGTAGGCGACTTTCTTCGCTCTCTAGAGAATGAACTTGACGTTTTGTCTCACAAAATTATGCCCTTCTTAGTCGACTTCCCCTATGTATGTGTGCTTATATAGCTTCTCATTCCTAGAGTTTGGGTTTCACTAAACCATTTAGTGAATTCCTCAAATTTTGGATAAGGATTCCCAATATCTTTGATTTATAATATTACACTAATATTATAATTCAAAAACCTAAGGGCAAATCGAAATCTTGGCCTACAAGATCAAATCTTGAAACCAAATCTTGATTCCTCAAATCCTATTGGTTGGAATGAGTCATGAGGATTTAAATTT